>JAVHNF010072109.1:14244-29709 GCA_034783455.1 Micropsitta finschii
ATAGGAACTTGTGAGCTACAGTTTTCAGCAGTTAAAGAAGAAACTGAAATGTAAACAGGACTGAGGCTACTCTCTCTAAATACAGCTGCAGGATAAACACCTCTGCAGAAAGGCAAATTGAGAGAGGATTTCTTTGTCCAAGTATGAAACCCAAGTTTGTTACAGTCCTTTTGTTGGCAGTTTTGTGTTTGTGAAGACAATCCTCAGACTTACTTTGTCTATGACTCTTGTACCACTTTTAGTTTGCTCTGTTAAGTAGTGCATTGTGCAGTCATTAGCCCCATGCTTTGATTCTCAGCTGTTCTTTTTAATGAGTCTTGAGAAGTGTAACCTGTGGGAGAACTGCATGCTTTGTTTGTTTCCCTCCCCATGGATCTGTACATGCATCTGATCTGGATGAGCTCATAGTAGCCCTCTGTTTTTGACTAATATGGCTATTTTCTTCTTCATAGGACTGAGTTTGCCCTAAAAGAAATCATGTCATCAGGAGGAGCTGAAGATGATATTCCTCAAGCAGAGAGGAAAACAGTGACAGACTTTTGCTACTTACTGGATAAATCTAAACAGCTATTTAATGGCTTAAGGTTAGTGCATTTTGATACTTTCCTTCAGAAAAGCATTAGAACACACCAATTTAGTATGTGAGTGATGCTGAAGTCAGTTGTACAATGAACATTTCAAACTCAAACCCAGTAAGTTTGTTTAGGGAAGAACAGTGTGCACCTATGTATGGGTGGCTTTGGGCCATGTGTGTAAGAATGTAGGAGTAGAGGTTTCTGAGACAGTAGGGAAGGAAATGTGAGAAAGGAGAGCTGAATGTCTCAGGTCATTAAACTACAAGTTGGAAATCTGTGAAGTGGATGGAATTCATATGGAAATGTTGTGTATGAAGTACACAATGAAGGGCTAGGTGTGGCTGTATACAGTCAACAGCATGCAATTCCCAGACCTCAGTCTCTGTACCAAAAAAGGAATGAGAAGGATGAGCACAGGTGAGAGAAAAGTGGGGAGGGAATATTTTTGGGGAAGAAATTTAGGAAGTGACTAACAGAAACATACACACCATACCCTGTATGTGTCTAGTGAAACAAATGCTTAATCTGAACTGTGGAGAAATGTAAAATCTGCATTTATCTACAAAACATCTGCAATAACAGCCAGAAACCAATGAGAAGGGAAATAAGGAGAGTTCAAGGAAAATAGTTCACATTTGGACAGTGATACAGGCATCCTGTTTATGTCAGTATATGCTGAAGTTAAAGACTGGTTTATTTCTAAAAGCTGGTTTATTTCTAAGCTTTGCTGTCAAGTCTCTTAAGCAACATGGTTTTCAGCTCATATCTTGTTGGCAGTTCAGCGTCTTACTGGTCTCTGAGTAATACTGTATGTTTGGGCCCATATAGCTTGCTGTTATTCAAACACAGATGGTTAGCAAAGATGTTTTTAATTCCTCCACCCCCTGCTATTGATAATCCTTTCATGTGCTTTGGAAGTGGATTACCAAATCCAAAACAAACAGTTTGTGCTCCAAAATCTGAATGGTAAATGGGCAGTAGAGACAAGGAGTTCTTGATGGTTGCTTTCCACACCCCATGAAACATACTAGAGCAAAAGAACTGAGCTCTTGAGGCCAGGATTTGCAGGACCATATATGCCATTACATTGGCTTTCTGATGTAGCTTGCTTGCAATTTTGGCTTGAGTCACTGAAGAGTACAAATTAATACAGTTCCTGTCTGGATGCATGATGCTCAAATTCAGATCAAAGAGACAGCAGAATACCTACAGCCATTCTGTCTTTTCCTTTGGGCATGGAAGGAGTTGGTACTTGTACCAGATTTCCAGATGGGAGATGTAGTTTCTGTGTAAATCCTTGGTACTTTGCAAAAAGAAACCTTCTTATCCAGCTACATGAAAAGAAAATGGAAATTACCTTTGGATGAAATCTGGGCAATAAAAATAGATGGGCTTCAGCAGCTGGCTCTGCTCCGTGAAAATAAGAACATACCGGAGAGAGCCTGCCTCTGTCCTTACTGCAACTTGACACAATTAATGTAGTGTTTCTTGCACTGAGCCTGACCCCTATTTCACCTGTAAGAGCTGTGATTCCTTTGGGCATAATGACTGGATAAAGCAGCATTATAATTTTCAGGTGTGTCCTCTGTTAGTGCTTGTTCTTTTCTGAGTAGTTCACCTGGAAATGACTTGGCAGGTATCCTAATTCTTAGTCCAGTTGCCTGTTTTTCCCTCTAGTGTAATAAATGCATTTGATGCATGTCTGCCTTCTTCTGTTTTGAAGATGATGATGGCCTTTGCCGTTGTGTTATATGCCATTCTGTTGTCCCTATCATGTTTCATGGAAAATAAGTGATGGTGGAGGGAGAGGAGAGCAATGATTTCCTTCCTGAAACCTCCTTTGGGCACTTCAGCAACAGGGAGCTGAGCCTATAGCTGTGTTGGCAGCTGCTTAGCTGTTGCTGCTGCCAAAAATGCAAGGACTCAGCCTGCCACGTCTTTGTTTCAGTAGCATTTCCTTCCTCTCTTCCCAATACAGATGCCAAATACAGCATTTGAGGAAAACATATGATGATCTGCCAAGGTTGCTGCTCCAAAGTATACTTCATGCTCACACTACCACTGATACCGTCCTTTTGTGGCCATGCCTGCTAGAATAACTTAGAGGGGAGGTTGTCTTTCTAGCATCCCTACTCCCTTTTTGAACACCCTGAGCTGTAAGTTAGAAACAACTGTTAATGAAGTATGTTCCAATTGCTGTTCTCTCTTTTCTCCATTCCCATTTGCTTTTTTCTTGGAGAAAAGGCTGGAAAGAGGGAGTGTGTTAGGAAGCAGTTTTAGTGGTGTACTGTCACCAGTTATTATTTTATTTTAATGTATAAAAGTGCTTAAATGTGTTTAGTATCACAGAGAAGCTTGATGCTTTAAGAAATGGAAAGACTTTCCATGTATATCATACTTTCCCAGATCAGGTCTCATTGTGCAGACTGCCAGAATCACCACTGCTGTCCTTTTGTGGAAAGAAGTGATAATGTCTACCCATTTATTTTGTAGACTTTTAGTGAGATGCAAGTTGAACATCTTAGTTCTGTCCCATGCTGCTGGTGCTGATGCAGGAACAACAAACAGGACCCCATTAGCTTCATGTAATGCTGCAGGCTGTACCCGATGTGGTACTGGGAAGGTACTGACTTCTCACACCAATTGCACCAGTAAGGCAAGTTACTGTGAGTGCTGCTGGTGTGCTTACTGTCTTGGTGGGTTATTAGATGTGATGGGGAAGCTACACCACATGCCGTTATCCCACTGCTGCTTAGGTTCTGAGAATAGGAGCTTGTAATTACTACAAGCCTAGGAACATAAAAGGAAATTGTCTTTTTTATCACCTGTCAAAACTGTGAATGTGTTTAAAGCTCTGAATGTTAAACTTACAGTTATTCTAGCCTTCCTTTTCGAAGCGCACTGTTGAGTCTCTAGGACTTTCTCAACATCTTTATATCTCTGGAAGTTGTCCCTGTGTGACAGCTTCCATGCGGTGCTGGCCAAACAAACCTCAACACCTTTAATTGGTTTTCAGCCAGCATTACCTGGCTTCTGCCAACAGCGTGGATGAAATGAATTAGTGACAGAAAATTAATTATGAACACATAAGTAGTGCTGGTCTTTGTTGAGACTGTAAGCAGGAACTGGATAAAATTCTGGGCTGCCTGTGGAATTTATCTACCAGCCACTCTAGTGTGGCAAGGAAGCGGTCTTCTGTGCCCAGTGTGAGAAACCCATCCTTTTAGAACATCTGAGTTTGTGTCTTCATGTTCAGTTTGGAATGCTTTAAAAGCCAAGAAACTCAAAACACTTCCCACTGGGTTGGAGCTGGAAGGTTGAAGGCTATTGTAATGAAGTGTGTATCTGTCTTCCTTGTTTGGATAGAACTGTCCTAAATCAAAGCATCTTTATTCCCTCCCCTGCACCTGGATTCCTTCTCACTACCACTTCCTCCTTCTGGTAAAGCTCATAGTCATCCGTAGGAGAGGAGTGAGTATCCAGACCACTGCCTGCTCTGTTCTCAGCATCCTTAGCCAGGCACATCCTGGAGAAAGCTGCGCCTCTTGCCTTTTTCTCTCTATGTTGCTCCAGTATCCTTCTGTAGCTCTGGAAGCAGCAAAATGTCATGCTATAATATAGGTCTTTCACTCTCAAGTTGGGTGTGTATTTGCTTCTGGACCATATATTCCCTGTCTCCTTCAGTGGGAGGAGCTGTATTAATAATCCACTCTGAATCAACGGAGGCTAGTACTCTTGGGTTATTTCTTGCCAAATAATGCAGATCTTCTGGTCTGGTTGAAAAACCCTGCACTAAATGTCCTCTTTTGCTTATGCATCCGTTTTCTCACAGCAAAATTTCTTCATACGTGGGAGTGACATGCATGATGTTCAGAACACAAAACAGTGAATGGATGGCAGCAGTGGCAGCTCTTGTCTGCAAAAATCTGTGGTGAAACCACGGTAATGTATTGTCATAAATGAAGTTTTATTACAGCCATGTCAGAATACTATCAAAAGAACAAGTGCTACTGTCTGTTTCCATGGAGATCTTTCCTGTTCCCTGGGGAGCTGAGGAATTGCATGGTTATTGTGCAGCTATGCCAGCTGCAATTAGGCAAGCATGCTGCTTGAGAAATACACATGTGGACACCCAGCAGCGACTGAGCACAAGAGCAGCAAACACGTGGGCACTGTGCTCACAGGGGCTTCTTAAAATGCCACTGATATTCATCTAGTCAAAAAGGAATGCAGTGGGTTGAGGCAGGGCTTGTAAGACTGCTTAGGCTTCTACAGAGGAAGGTGCAGCACCTAGGGAGAGACAGAAGTGCACAAGGGAAGATGGCAGGTGAGGTGTAAAGAGTGTATTAGCTTATGATGAGGGGTATAAGCATGATCAGCAAATAATTACCTGCTTATTTCTTCATTTGTGCACATACCTACTCAGTGTTTGAGAGAAGAAGGGTATATTTTCTTGTTTCCTTATATTAGACCTTTGCTCAAATGTCCTCAGCAACTTTGCCTTGAAAGCCCAATTTGCTACTGGTAGAGTTCTTGGAGTCAACTTGCTGATTCAGTCTTTCTTTAGGTTAGTGCCAGGGCCCTTTGAGTGTATTATTATTTTAAAATGATTAATTTTAGTGTTGTTTTGTATTTGTATTCACTTTTTTTAACATTGAAACTTGCAGATGTGCTAATTAAATTTATCGCTACCTCTTGCTGTATCAAAGCCTGCAATATATCTTAGGCATGTATTTGGACACTTTCGTAACTTATTTTGTTTAGCTAAAATGTTTACATCTATTACAATAGAAAGTGGTGAATCATTTATTGCAGTAAGTGCTTTATGAAGCTATATTTGGATGAAGATGTTGGTGCCCTGAAGCACATGGTTATACTCCTGTTTACCCCTCTCTACACCAAAGGATGTTCCAAGTTGTTGAGCAGCCAATTCCATGTTTGTGGGGATTTTTTTTTACTATTATTTCAGTTGGGTTTTGGTGTTATTTTTTTTTCTTTAATCCTGCCCAAATTCCTTGGCATCTTCCTAGAACAGCAGCAGCAGCAAGTACTGGAATGGTGTTCTAGGCTGGTAAGAGTCACAGTTGATAACAGATTCATTTTACATGTGCTAACTAAGCTAGGCCCTTCAAGCTGTGTGGGAAGTACAGCTGGCTGATGAGGAAAGGAATATTAATTTCCTTTGCTACCTAGGGTGCTGTTAAAGCAATTACAGAGAGCAGAAATGTACCAGTATGCTGCTCTGGAAATAGTAGTGTACTGCTTTGCTTGCCTTACTCCTCCAGAGGACATGGTGTGGTTTCCAAAAGGAGGTTTTTGCCTCAGCCTCGACCTCCCTGGCTTGGAAGTGGAATATGCTGCTTTTCCATGCCCATCTTCTGAAGACTGGGATGTTAACCAGCACAGTGATTTGAAAGAGCATTCCCTGAAGAAATCATTCTTGAATCGAATGAAAGATTATGCCATCTTGAAAAGATGTTCCACTTGTAGAGTTGTACACCTCCTTTGAATCAGCTTCAGAATGGATTTGTAGGCAACAAGTGCTTAGTGAGCCTTCTGCTAGGAGTGAGAGCACAAACCTTCAAAGCTAAAATCCTTAGGACTGCATCATAGTTGTGGGGTGGAGGTGGAGGGAAATATATCACATTGGAAATCGAGTGGAAGTATGAAAGCAGAACTGAACTGGATTGACTAACTCAGTTATAGTGCTGGAAACTGAGACCAAAAAGCCAGAAGGTCTCAGGTTCTGCCATGTCACTTGCTTAGAGGGTGACAAATTCTGTGGTGATATGTGATATGTAACCTGACATTTGAAAAGTGACTAGAGAATCCCTCTGAAAGTAGGAAGCAATAATTAGATGACAGCACTGAAGAAATTTTTCTTCCCCCCGTTGCAGTCTTTCCTGGTATACAAAATCAATATGCTGTCTGCTTTGTGGCATGTTTTTAGGGGTACTGTGGTCAGATCATGGTATATGTGCTTCCTACAAGCTAAACAGGATTTCCATGCAGATTCCAGTAGCAGCAGCTTTTGAGTATATCCGGGAATCATGGTTCTGGTTGGTTTTGATGCAGGAGGAGTTGTAAAGCATTTCAAGTCAATTCTGAACAAAACAATTCCGACGTGGACACAAACCTACTGCTGTCACCCTGGGCTGACTGGAATCTACTCCCTAACTCTGCATTTGTCACGTCTCTGTTGCAGGGATTTACCACAGTATGGGCAAAAGCAGTGGCAGTCCTATTTTGGGCGAACATTTGACGTTTACACCAAACTCTGGAAGTTTCAACAGCAGCATCGGTAAGGGAATGTTGTAGGCAGACATGTTCCATGGATTTAAGTGCAACTTTAATCCCTGGTATGCCTCAGGCCCCAAGTGAAGATTGAGATTTCACTGTGTTATTCAAGCATGAAGGGAGAGAATAGTCACTTCCTGTAGCGCTCACTGTCTAATGAATGAAAATGTTGCAGAGTTTCCAGTAATGAAACCCTTTGCTGTACTTGAATGCATGTTGCTTTAATGTATTACCAAGAAGAAGTTTCTGCAGTGCAAAGCCCATCTGGAATGGTGTGAAGCATCTTGCTGCAGCGTGGGCTCTGATCTTTCACACCTTACATTGGCTGCGTAGTCTGAGTGTTCTCCTGGGAAGTTGTGACCTTTTGTTGTGTGTATTTTGTGCAACATACTTATGTCTACCTCTTGCAAGTTTATGCAAGATAAGTGGTCCTTGCTCTGGTGTGTGTATGTGGTGCTGTTGGCTCCGTGAGGGGCAGCTTGCTACTGGGAATGCTGTACCACTAATGAAATCTGAATTTGTCCATATGATGGATCTTTGTCTTGTCTGATGTTCTGAGACGTTCTGGAATGTCTGATAATCTTTCTTTTCTCTCTTGCAATATAGACAAATATTGGACAATCGGTATGGGTTGAAGCGGTGGCAAATTGGGGAAATTGCTTCCAAGATTGGGCAGTTCTATTACCATTATTAGTAAGTAAGCACAGAAAAGGTTTCAGTAGGGCAATGTAGTGTTTGTGGCAGTTCCATGCCGAACACTTGGATACTCAGTCTGGAGAAATCAATGTGTCTGTTGAGTTATGATGCCTGTTTCTGGATAAGAATGCCCTTGGGACTCATGGGGTACTGCAGAGAATGGCACCTGTAAGCCTGATGCCACACTGCTAGTCATATTGATGCTGCCAAAGGACTTGTCTCCTACCTCAAAAGTGTCTCTAAGTCTCCCATGCATACTGCATTTTACTCGTATACAAAAGTGTGATTTACAAGTCTGGGAGCTTAATCTTCCTTTAAACTTTTTAACTAACCTGTCGCCTATACTTATGGGTACAAGATGGGCAGATTTGATTGTTATCTGATGTGGAATCTGAGCTCCGAAACCTGTCTTCCCAGCAGGCACAAAGGATGAGAGTCTGGCTTTCATATGATGTCACTTGAAGAGGGAGTTTTGCCATTGATGCACAAGAAGGGAGGGTTTGGTGTGGATTTCCATCTGAAGCAGTGAGCTAATCTGATTCTTCCTCTGCAGCTTGCGCACGTCAGAAACCAGCTATCTCAATGAAGCTTTCTCCTTCTATTCAGCAATTAGGCAGAGGTCATACTACTCCCAAGTCAACAAAGAAGACAGGTAAGCCTGAATGAATGCCTTTGTTTTTTCAAGACTAGAATTGTGTGTGAAACAGGAAATAACTAAACTGAGAGAGTATAACTGGAGTAAAACCAGTGTTGTTGAAGGAAGTTTCTTTTAATCTCCTGCCATGATTAAAAACGTCAGTATAAAAAAGAGCTTTGCTGGATGATTGGAGGAATAGTCTGGTATCTGGTCCTGGCTAGAACGCTGTTAGCCCCAGAGTGTTGTCATTTTGGATCCTGAACAGTGTCAGTGCTGGGACCTAGCATGGTGTGGCTGGAAGATAGGTCAGCTGAAGCAGGGGAACCTACTTGATTCTAATCAGGCTTTTCAGGGGAACATCAGTTAGTACTGCAGTACAACAGCCCTCTGTAACTTACTGGGATAAAGTCCAAGAGCTTCAAGAGGCATAACGTTTTCTTTTTAAGATGCTATACTGAGAAAGGTACACCCAAGTGTACAGAAATGTGCTGCCTGCCAAGAACATAGACAGATATAAATAAGAATAGGTAGGGAACTCAGTTCTGGATCCTGATCTTGCATTTTAGCCAGTAAACATGAGTTCCCTCATTAAAGAAGAAATGATCTGAAGTCATCATGAAGATAAATACAGAAGGTTAGTGAAGGAGCTTCCTACCAAGGATTCAAGGATCTCTGGACTCCAACTAATTGCACGTCTTTAGTCTTGCTTATGTCTAAACACATTTGTGTGCCACAGTAAGATGAAAGTTTCCCTGCTCTGTTCTGATACCTGTTGATCCTATTATCCTCTCTCTTAAAAATCTCTCAGTTTCAGTCTGAGCGCTTGAGCTGTTTCAGACAAGGTAGGATTGACCAAACGTGTTTCTAGATGCTGTCAGAAGGTTTTAGAAATGGATGAGTAATTATGGGCTGTGCTGACTTGCAGATCTCTTAAGTTGTCGCATGTGGGTGAACTGAGCCAGCTGTGATTATCATGTGGTGCACTGGGGTCAGATAGTGCCCATGAACTGACAAAAGGTTTGAAGAGCCAGCGGTTATATCTGACTCCCATGCCTGTTCTCATGTAAGGAGACTGTGGGAAAGGGGGAGGCTGTGGCTTTCTTGATGTATGTTTTATGTCCCTGTACTCCATTTTAAGTAAACCTCTTAGCAGCCAGGTAGCTATTGATCTTCACATGAATTCAGTTAGAACTCTAAATCTGCAGTGTTCAGCCTTGCTCTGGTCTTAAACTCTTCCTCTTCCTTACCCCTGCTGCCTACCTGTGTTCTCTTTTAATCTCAAATTTGGCTGTGGTGTTTTTGTTGTTGTGTTTAGGCCTGAATTAGTGGTTAAGAAGCTGCGTTACTATGCAAGGTTTATAGTGGTTTGTCTCTTGCTCAACAAAATGGATGTTGTAAAGGACCTTGTAAAGGTATGTTAAAATGAGCATAAAAATGCTAAGGGGGGGGGAGGTTGATGGCTCTTCTTGGTATTAAGGGATCCATAATATAGTCTGTTTCAGTTGAAATATCACTCATTAGATATATGATAATAGCTGCTGTTGCAGTATAGCTTTTCTGGGTTGGTTTTTTTCCTCATTTAATGGATTGTGCTGTTGGATGCCACAGAAGGAAGGAATAATATGGCTAGAGCTATGGAAAGATTCAGTGTGATGTCACCATTTGGCTAGAGAAAAGCTTGACAAATGTATATATTAGGAATAAATAGTAAGATGCATGTTATTAATCTGAGAATGTGGGGATCATCTGATAATTCTGAGTACTTCTTAATTCCTGTAGGGGATTTAAGACACTGGTGGAATCTTCCCCAGCAAGTCTCCATGTCACACTGTTACTTGGAAAGCCTCTTGGCTTGATGTTGTGCTCATTTCCCTTCCAAACTGAGATCTCTCAGTCCTATGTCTAGAACACATCCTGAATACATTTTACAACTTCCAGAGACCCACCAAAATTAAACTTTTGCCAAATGATACAGATAACGCTATGGAATTGGAGAGGCTGGATCTGCATATGCCTCTGCTATGGGAGTAAAGCTCTGAAGGCCTACAAGCACAAGTCTTTAGGTGAAACAAATAGAATGCAGGCTAAAGCTGATCACTGCTTTTCTAGTATATGTGGCATCCAACATAGCGATTCTGCGACTCAGACATTTAATAATGACGCTTGGAGCTCAGATGATTTGATAGCATTGTTTGAACACCAAGTAAATATATTTCAATAGATGCAGGCTAGGTAGGGAGGTACCCTTTAATGACAACAAACGACCCCCAGCCTCTTCCCAGTACAAGCTGGTGTCTGTAGCTGAAAGCCTCTGAGCCTGAGGATGGCAGGCAGTGTGCTCGTGTTTGGTGTAGTGTTAGATGGTTCTGCGAGGAGCCAGGGAGTTGGACTTGTTAATCCTTATGGGTCCCTTCCAATTCAAGATCTGCGATGCTTCTCCTGACAGCATATGCTTCCCAAACCTTTCTAACAACCTTGCTGCAAGCAGCTTCTGGTATTGACAGTTTTGTGTAGGTTGCATTACTGTCTTGGTGTCTAAGCTTACTTGAACTGCTAGCTTAGCTTAGCAGCAGCTAAAAAAGCCATACCATTCACTTTCTCAGTGTATTTAAAGTTACTTGTAAGCTGAAATCTGAGTCCTTGGTATCCATAGCTTATGGTAATAACCAGTGACATAGCTGTATGTGAGTGGGATAGTTATATTTGCATTTGGACCTACTTAAAAGACACTTCGCATTGCCAAAACTCAGTGTAACATTGTCATTCTGTCTCCTAAAGAGCGCGTTTTGGCTGGCATGTTAGTCATAAATGTGCTGCATATGTTCTCAAGTAATTACTTTTTTCTTTATTAAAGGCCAGCACAGCGAACCAAATTGTAAAGTTACTGACTGCCTGTTAAGCTCTCGGTTTCAGAAATGACTGTGACTGTCTTTGAACTCTTTACATCAGGAGCTGTCAGATGAAATCGAAGACTACACTCATCGCTTTAATACTGAAGATCAGGTGGAGTGGAACCTTGTTCTTCAGGAAGTGGCAGCATTTATTGAGGTTAGGATACCATTCCCTTTTAGTTGTTAGCTTAAACCTAAAATCTGCTGGCTTGTTCAACAAAGTGTTCCTGTATCACCACCTCTGTGTGGTAAGCGGATGTGCCACGTGCAGGGACAGTATTCCTCTCCAATTTAATCACTGAGATGTGTGCACAGTAGTGGAAGAGTGACAGATGTTAAAGTGAAGAATCAGACCTGGTCATGTAACGTATTGAAGGCAGAAGCATGAAGCTGAGAAGCACTTGGTCACCTTATTGGTTTTGCTCTTGGTGTTCAGATCATGGTGGAATTGAAAGCACAGCAGTTATCATGGCCAATACTTCGGAGAGGCTGCCAGCTCTGGTTCTGTTGTTGTGGAAGCCAATCTGATCTGTTGATGCTTTGATTGTGTTTCAAAGTGTACTTTGTTGGAGTGCTGGTCTATTGTGCTGGCAAAGCATAAGCAGTATTTAGTGGAAAATAGAGTGTCAGCATGGCAGCCAACTGATAGGCTCTTAGCATAGTTGTAATGTGACCAACTTCTAAAGTTTATTAAAAGGAAAATATCTTTTTTATTCTGTTAAATGAGACAGTGTTCTACTTCCCTCCTTTTGTACAAGATGTCACTGTGTAACACGAGGATTTGTTTAAATATTGCCAGAGTGGATGGCAGCATTACCATTTGCTCATCTCCTTCGCTATTTATTTCTGGGAAGAGAAGGCAAACTAAAATAGTGCAGGGTCCTTCTGTATTAGGAATGGTTTGTTTGCTCTGTGTGAATTTGTAAGGCTGTTGGTGACATTTGATTCCTCGGGTATGGAAAAGCTGAAGCAGAGTTTGTGTCATTTGGGGAAGTATGTTTTCCTATTTGCTGTACCTTCTTGTGCTTGTACCATGTACTTGCTTGCAGTCCCTTAGAGCTGTTGCTTTTCCAGGTGGTAAGGCATTGCTTTATTACCTGCATACGAGTATATGTATGGCATATGAATTTTAAAGGTCTGCCTCAGTTATGAAACGTTTACTGTAAGTGATGAGACCTTTGGACTTCTCTCTGACTGCAAATCTGGACGTTTTCTTGAATTCCTGATTTATTCTGGTTGCTTTTTTTAGGCAGACCCTGTCATGGTTTTAAATGATGACAACACCATTGTAATCACCTCTAACAGGCTTTCTGAAACAGGAGCTCCGTTGCTAGAGCAGGGAATGATAGTGGGACAGCTTGCTCTTGCGGATGCGCTCATTATTGGGAACTGCAACAACCAGGTAAAAGAAATTCTGGGGACTTGGATTTGTATCTGGAGTTCAGAATCCTTTCCCATGTGAAACTCCTTCTGATCATACAACAGAGATTACAAGAGGGGCAAACATGAGAGTATTTTGATTGCAATGTGTACAGTGATACCAAGAAGAAGAGGTTCTCAAAATAAGAGTTAAAAATTGAATATTAGTTATTAAACCTGTGGCACTGACCTCCTATTGCTTATATTCATCAGGTTAATTAAAGTAGATACTATTGATTTTTGCACACAATGTTTCTTAATAACATTCAAACACAAGAGGCCTTTGGCATGTGCCTAGAAAAAGCCTGACTTAGACTTTCACATGACATACTCCAGCCTGTTGCAACTGCAGTCGCAACAGGAAGCGGCTTTCAGAAGACATTCAAGATTTTGCTTTTTAGATTATGATGGTGAAGTTGTACAGACTTCACGACGTCTCCCTGAGCTCTTTTCTCAGGTAAGCAAGGGAGCTGTATCTAACGTGCAGTTTGTGAATCATTTTCAGATTTTGTCTAAATTTGCAGTACATAGTGGTGTCAGCACTTGATCTGGAAATACCCCAGAAAAGTCTGTAATTTGCAAAGTGAGGGGTCTGCAGACAAGTGAACTGTCCTGGTAGACCAGTAATAAATAGCCCTTGTCTTCTGTGGGCTCTTCTAAAAGTCATTCATGGATCTTCAGAGAGTCAAAAATGACACTGACAGATCCCCGAGAGACATAAATGGTCTGTCTGGTGTGCACTTGAATCTCTTACCTGGATAATGCCAAAGAAATGCTGTTTAATCTGTATCTGGCAGAATAAACTGTTTGACTCTTTTGCAGGTCAAGTTCAGTGAATTAACAATTGATATGTTCCGAATGCTACAAGCACTTGAAAGGGAACCAATGAATTTAGCATCTCAAATGAACAAACCTGGAATGCAGGTAAGTTCCATTTCAGTGATGAACCTGGTCACAGATCTGAACATTTATTTATTTATTTTGTTTATTTATTATCACAAATAGAAATTTAGAGGGTTATGAAGCTGCTTTGTAATATATGGTTGTTGGATTCTTTGTCTTGTTTGTTGTTTCTAACAGGAATCAACGGAGAAACCAGCCAGGCGGGAAAACCCCCATAAATACCTACTTTATAAACCAACTTTCAGCCAGCTGTATACATTTTTAGCAGCATCATTTAAGGTTTGTGAAATCAGTGAATTTATTTGTAATAGAAAAATATCCAGAATGGTATGTGACACTGAATAAAATGTGGCTGAGATAATCCTTTATACTTCAGGATAATGAAGCCTTCTTAAAATGTTCAATATGTTCTTCAGACGGATTGGAAATATTACAGATCTGTGTAGTTTGTATAATAAAGGCAAATCCATTGACTGCTGTGAAGGGAGAGGGGAAAAAAAATCATTTTACAACAGAAACCCAGCTTGCTGTTACACAGCAGTTGTATCATAGCTACAATACAGCCACCTTCAAAGTGAAGCCTGAACAACAGCTCTGCAAGCAGCTTTAGTAGTGGCTATCCAGGATCCAGTGTGGTGCATGGCAATACTATGGAAAGCCTTAAGTAGTGCAATGTAATGTAATAGTTGCATATGATTTTATGTTATCCAGTAATTTTATCTCTGTGTGTGTGTAGGTACACACATATCTATACAGGCATTTCTAGATACAGACATATATAAAAAAATAAGTGTTTCCTATATATATTATATAGGAAATATTTATTGAGATAAGAGGTTTGGAGAACAGAAGAATCTTAAAAGTATTCTCCTACTTCATGTTGTGCCAAGCAATCCAAAATCAGGGAAGTATGCCAAGAAACAGATGCTCTGAAGCACTGTGTACCTGGTAGGTCTTAGTTCTGTATCCCATTCAAATTATATCTCTCTCCTGCACATGCTATATTTTTATCTGCCCGTCTTCCTTTGTTACCCACTGCTCTCTTCCATATAGATAATCTATGCATTTGTAGACTTTAATACAGTTACTTTGGTTATTTAAATTTTATAAAGTTGCTGGGCTCATTATGCTTAATTATGACTGTACAAGTCAGCAACTTGGGATTTGGTAGTAAAAAGAGCACATGAATCCATATAAAGAAGCAAGTTTTAGTCTGTTTCAAGAAACAACTGTAAAGAAACAGCTGGTGAGGTGAAGGAAGTGCTTCCTCTTAATACTTAAGAGATTGGGTGCCTGCTTGCTCAGCCTTTTGCAGAAACTAAAAGCATCTGTTTCCTCATAGAGGCAGCCCATTAGAAAGATGGAAAGTAGATTTCTTTTACAGGTCTATCCAGAAGCCTGGATATGTTGTGCTTGTTGTCCAGCTGAGAAGAGTCTGGGGAAGAGGCAGATGTTGCAGACTCTGGGGTATTTGGAAACAAAGAACTTCCTTTAGGACCCTGAGTTGCTGGAGAGTTAGGGTCTGCATGGATTGTGGCAGCTTTTGATTTCCGTATCTTGGAAAGCCATCAGATCTGGCTAGGTAGCAAAAGTCTGTGTGAAAGCAGATGCTTTTTTTTCGTGCTGCTTGAGCCTCTAATATCAGCCTAGAGGCCTCTGTGGAGAAAAAAAGTATACATATATCATCAGTTCACATTTTTGTCTGTGCATTCACCTATTTGAAGGTGTGTATGTGGCAGGGAAGGGTATATACACATTTGAAGAACAGTGTGAAGGGAAGCCAGAAGCAGGAGTAGCCCGATCTTAAATGACAATGTATTTATGAAAGTGATAATCGAATATTAAAATAAACTTACACATTTCTTCCCTTGCCACTCTTATTTTTATCTGAATTTCAGGAGCTGCCTGCAAACAGTGTTCTGCTGATTTACTTGTCGGCCACGGGCGTGTTTCCATCAGGTCGTTCGGATAGTGAAGGTACAATAAAGGAATGCTCCCTGTCATGAACAGGGCTTGAATTCTTTTTATGTTCCAGGACAAGTGACCA
>JAVHNF010072111.1:26298-41938 GCA_034783455.1 Micropsitta finschii
CCCCCTCCACAACCTCTTTCAGGCTATGAACAGTTAGAAATGGTGTAATAGTGGAGCCAAAACATTTTAAAGCTGCCTTGACCAGGCTAAAAATATGAAAGAATGAAGGCATATAAATGCATCTTCAATATTGCTTGCAGTGGCAGTCATCCCAGCTTAAAAATATAATAAATTTGGAAACTACTGCGATAAGAGCTACGGAACAGCTTCTTTTGAGAGCAGAAAAATGTAGGTTTAAATTCTTCATCATGGAAAAAAGAAAAGATTGTATATCAGATTCCGTTGGAAGCATATGCAAGAGCTGATTCTCCAGTGAAAACTAATGAGGAAAACCAGCTTTTTCTCACAATACAAGGACTGTGGGCATCTAATAAGGACTCTGGACAGTATGTTTTAAGCAAACAAATGGAAGTGTTTTTTTACATGATATTTAACTGAACTGTGGAATTCTGTGGAACAGTTTTGCACTGTTGTAGAATAGGAAATCCAGAACAGATAAAATTGTAGGGATATGAGAAGATCAGAAATTTAGGTGTCATATTTAGAGGTCAAAGACTAGAAGAGGGAACAAATGTCCAAAAATGCCCTTGTGTGCACATTTAGCAGACTTGTGAAAATAAATTATCCCATGAATGCCCTTGGTGTTCTCTGAATTAGCAGTGTGACTGCAGAGAGTTAAAAGTTGCTCTGATATAAGACTTAGCAAATCTGCAAACTAAGTTATGCCCTATTTTAAACCCCTGAATCAGCTACACTTGTCAGAACTTTGCTCTGTAGTGAGCCAGTCAATCCTTGCTGGTTTTAGACACAAAACCCCATAATCCATGGAATAATCTTAAACAAGCACACATCCCCAGACAACTTCTGTGTTGTTCCCCTTACTGCTGAGGTTGCGTTCTACTTCCTTGGATCCATATGGTTTAGCAGCCACCGCATTAGCCACAGAATAACTAATTTCTTATTATCCTGCCTTTCTATCAGCTCCTGCTCAGGCTTCATTTGCAGAGTTATTCCCTGCACAAATACTCTTGTCTTTTCCAACTCTTTTTGCCAAGTGACTAACAGGTAAGAGTTTGTGACAGACACCACCTGAGCAGGGTGGCACAGGAACACCTTGAATACGTAACTGTCTTAGTTCACGTTTAAGGAGTTTTGCCCACAGAATTATGTCAGCCTGAGTACTAAAGAAATTGCGTGTTCAGCTGACAGAGCCATGCCAGGAGATGGCCTTGGAGAGACACAGCAATCTTCCTTATGGCAGTTTGCCAGGAGACCTGGTGTCCTTCCTGTAACCACTATAAACTCTACTGTGAAAGAAACTCACTGGCACGGACAGAGTAAAAGAGCATTTGCCACTTGAATTTGAGCATTGGGCTGAGGTCTTTTCTGTCTACAACCAAAGGCAAAGGGTGTATTTGGCAGCAATGTTCAGGCACTTCAGCTAAGCAGGGCTCAGCAGGGGCAGAGAGCAAACAGTGGCCATTACCGAAGCTAATCTGGTAGAGCCAATACAGAGTGAGCAGCTTCCTGGCATCTCCTCTCCTCCCCAGCATCTTTGAAACAGCTTTTATCTAAACACAGCACTGGGTACCTCCAAGCCTATGCATGGGAACCTGGCTTGATGCAATGTTGAAGTGAAATATTGCACTTTACCTCTGCTGCCTCATTCCAGTTGCTCTTGCACTTGCTAATAGTGACAGGCTGTTTGGCCAAGCTGCACAAATGCTATTTCATGCAGCATTTGCCAAATTCATCTTTATGACAACCCAGTGAAATTTCCTTTTTTCACATAATTCAAGTCACAGCAGTTCTGGGAGCATATTTTTACTCAGATGAAAGCTCCAGAGCGCTGCAAGGTTGACCTTTCAGGGCTGTACCTCCTTGCTGTGCCTGCTCTAGTAGTGCTGCTGATGGGAGCCTAGTTGCTTATCCAGGAGGGGCACAGGCTGCTGCAGCACCCCTGGGTACTACTTCCCAATTTAGCTGTTAGACTGCTTATGCCCCCCGGTCTGCAGACTGACACCCCTTACCTTTCACATTGCAGCTCATGAAACCATAGATCTGATTTGTCACTGCCTGAGCACATGCATCAGATCCATATTTAAAGGGCTGTATTGCTCTTTCAGCAATAGGCCACAGGAGCAAAATGAGAGGCTGTTCCACATTTTATGACAGATAACATTTAAGCTTGTAGTGCTTAACAAGAGGAGGATGAGAGCTCCATCCAACTTCCCCATCCCATTTCCGTGTTTCATTTTACTGGTTCCCATCACTGTTGCTTTGCTGTCAATACACTCCTACCTGCTTTACTCTGCACCCTAATGCCTCCTAGCTGCCTGCACCAGCCCCTCTGCAGGGGATGTGGCCTCTGTGGCCAGGGCAAGGCTGGCTGTGAGGGCTGCACAGGAGGAAAGCACAGGAGGAGTTCAGTAGCATGTTGGTATCTGCAGGTTAGAGAAGCATCCGCTCAAATATCTGCTTTAATCTCTCTAAACAAAGGGCAGCAAAGTTTTCAGCACAGAACAACACCTTCATACTACAGTTCTTCTGTTTTTTGGATTTTTTAACTGCCCACAGGAGAGAAGTGTGAAATGCAGCCACATAACAGGCTGTCTGTAATAATGATTTTCTGTAATAACTTTTCTCTCCTTTTCCAGCACCTCTTGATAGATTTTTGTGTTTGTTGTATTCAACTTAAGAATCCAAGGTGAAACACTGGGACAAAACCAGACTAATATGTTGCCTGCTAGGATATGAACTAGCAATTTTTTACATATTTCTTGAAGAATACCCAAGACTAATTCAAAGCATTTACCAGCTTTTTTCCCAGCTATAACAGACTTAGGTGCCAGTGGGGCTCTATGGATGCAGCACATGTTCAGAGCTCCCACTGAATGTGAAATAACTCATGAATATAAAAGTAAATATCTCACTGATGATCCCCTGCCCCAGGCCTGAGTTAGGAGGTCCAACAGAACCACGTGGTGAAAGCTGCCCTCATACACTGATCTTCTCAGCCTCTGCATTATGCTCAGCGGCCCTGCAGCAGATGTTAAGCTCATGAGCCACATCATTTTCCCTTCCCATATATATTGGAGAATAATGAACATGAACTATAAATGCATTCAAGAAGGGTTTCTTTCTTCTAAGGTCTCTCTCTGGATCAGATTAGTGGAGCTTTTAGCATTACAGTGACTCCAATTTCATTTCCTGAAAATTCCCCAAGGTGGGATTTGCAGAAGATTTTAGACATGGCTTGGGTGCATGTTTAAGCTGATGCAGACAGCTGTTGAAAATCACCACATATAAGCATATCCTATGCATGCAGATGAGGAAATAAAACTTTGATTTCCTCACTCTTTCCCCTTGATTACAGATAAGTGTTCGTCAATTTGCATAGCTACCTATTTACTATGAATAGAGCTGCCTCATGGAAATATTGAGTTGCTGTTGGACACAGCATGAACTATGTTACTGTGAATTACACAGTTTGGGTAAGATATTGACAGGAGGTTTGTTTGCCTGCAATGGACAGCAAAATAAGCACATCTTAGATTGGTTGAAACGTTTCAAATTCCCACATCTTGAAGCATTTTTTCAGCTTCACCCTGGCAGATTTCTTGCAAAGACATTCTAAACCATAGAGAGTTTATGAATGGATGACGACAAGCACAGCCAAAGCATTTCTTTTACAGGGTCAGATAAGGTTATCTTTTCTAACCAATTCAAATGATAGACATTGCTGTAGACTATTTAAAACCACTGTTCAAGAGTCATAACATCATCAATTATGCTGCAAATACCAGGTCATGTTTCAAATATGTAACAATAATGATTAACTCTGAAACGTATCGTGTCTAAATTACCTCTTCAAAAGATAAATGCAGCAGTCTTAAATATAGAACATCTGGTAAGCACAAAGTCTCCATAGACCAAGGTGATTTTTTCCACTAATCTGTCATTACAGAAGCCAGTAACACAACCTTTTCCCTTAAATACACCAACTCCTGTTCATGCCTTTCTTACCATTACTCTCCTGATAAACTGTCACAGAATTATTACTAATTATGTCCACAGCTAATAACACATCAGAGAGCGGCTAAACACTGCTTACATGGCTCCAGTGCTGTTGCTGAGGCCACGTAAGCATGAGAAAGAGTGTAAATCAGCCCTTCACCTCTTCAGTGGCCGATGGTGTTGCTTTTTTCAGTTATAACCATACCATTTCTCATGGCCATGTGAAAAAAGTCATGAATTTTGTTTAACATTTATTTCACCTGCAGCTTTTCATGCTGTGAATGTGTAGGAACACTTTCAAAGGAATGCTTGTGTTGGAAACGGTAAAATTCTTCCATTTGCTCTGCATATGTTCCAGAAGTTCCTGCTACCTCCTTGCTGAAGGGTGAGCAGTCCCTGCTTGTCCACTCCAGAAAGGTGGTTTATGGGCTTTGGGGTGCCCTGGTAAGGCTGAGGCACACTCTGTGGGGGAGAGAATAGCCGTAAGAGATAGCAGGGATCTTGTGAGATCCCCAGGGAGCCTGTGTGAAGCATCCCACACTGTCTCAAGTCCCATCAAAGACAAAAAGAGTTATTTGTGGATTCAGCTACCATAATATTAAAACATGACTCTCAGCTAGTTGAAGCTGATTGTACTCTGGAAAACAAAATCAGAGTATCAGACGAAGAATGAGCCTGTGAAAGAGGTCAGGAGAAAGCTTTCATTCATCTGTGTGGTAGGTGCCAAAGGGTTACTAACACAGCACGTCCAAGGTATATCAAAACTGGAGCCTAATGACTGTACGGTTTGGCTTCCTACATTGTTATGCAATACATAAAACTCACTTTCCCATTGGTTATGAACTTTTATCACTTATTCTCCATCCATGTTTTAATTAGTTCACACTGTTGTTTCCATGCGAAGTGTGCATCTGTGGTTCAGCCATTAGTTACATCCCATGTTCAAAGCAGATGGATTTTCTTCCCATGAGGGTTTAAACCTGTTTATTCCTACAACCCCCATGGCACCTCAACACACTTGTGGTCAGGCACAGGCACCTCTCTGCGCACCCTTTTCCAGGCCTAGTAAGTGCCTCCTACCAGGTTGGCTTCTGATACTGCTTGATCAAAGCTGAGGCCATCTTTCAAGACTGAGTAGCCACTATTTTTACTCTGCTTCTCACTGCCTCCCCATCACTGCATAACTGAATGACCGCTGCTCCAAGTTAAGCACTTTCAGAGGCAAATGCACAGACTGCAAATGGTTGGGCCATACTAAAAGGCAGGTACATGCCTCTCTCCCAGATACATGAGCCCTAAGGGGGCTGGAAACACAGTAGCCTTCACTGGGACAATCGCTTCCAGGGTGACTCCCTTCCCCCAGGCAACATGTTTGTCAGTGGAGATAAAGAGGGACTGGCCCAGTGGGCAGCTACTCTAAGGCAGATGATGCTGTGGGATTTCACTCCAGGATGCTACACTGGGCAGAAGCACATAGAACCATAGAATAGTTAGGGTTAGAAAGGACCTTAAGATGATCGAGTTCCAACCCCCCTACAATGGGCAAAGGCAAGGAGAAATGCATAGAAATTATCCTGCACAGTTTATCCTGCAGTCACTGTTGTTGTCAGTGGAGACTTCTTCATGTGCTGCCTGAGGCCAGCAGTGCTGGCAGCAGCACTGGTGACAGGAATGGTCACCATTTCAATGGGGTCTGCCAAAGAGCAGTTGGCTTCAGGCATCCTTTGCTTCTGCTTACTGTTCCTGACTTCTTGCACCTCCAGAGCAGCTGTTGTGAAGTCTGTGATCTAAAGGATCTCAGCCTGCAGTAAAATAAGATTTGAAGTAAAAATATGAAACTGATAAGGGAAATGCCTGCATACCAATGTATAAGAAAAACAGAGTTTCTAAGGGAGATATGATATCTTTACTAAACCTGCTGTGAAAACCGTGAAATAGGCAAGCTTTCTGAAGTTATACAGCATGGATAGGCATGACTTCAGGCAAGATCCAGGGGCCTGAAATAACCCACATTTTATGCAAAAAAAAATAAGCAAAGAAGTAAATGTAGAGCTAGAACTGAGCTAGAGAATTAATTACAAGACGAAGAGGAAGCTCGTTGCAGCACAGAAAGCTCTCTGTTTCCCCATATGGTATGTGAGATATTCCTCCCTTGAGCTGCCACTGTAACCTGGGCTCCCTGTCATCTGCAGCACAAAGAGGCTTGGGTCTGAAGAATTTGGATCTCGCAGATCCAGAGGGGACCAACGACACTGCACTTCAGTGTTATTTTCCCCATCTACCTGTCTGTCAAATGCAGAAGGCATCAAGTAGAAGAGGAGATGTGCTGGTTGCCGCAAGGTACAACCCAGCTCCTCCGCTAGCAGTTACTGTAAGTTCATCTCTATGGATGTTCTGTAGCTTCTGTTCATTTTCACGTTGTGGAGATATTTTCTTTATGAAAGTCCCTGTATTATTGCTCATAATTTATTGTAATTTGATGGGACTCATCCACATTCCTTGATAGAGCACTTTAGAAATCATATTTGACATTAACTTCCCCTAAAACCACTGGTGCTTGATCTAATCTCTCTTAAGAAAGCAGGTGCAGGTCACATAGGTCCAAAGCCACAAAGGGGTTTAGATGCCTAAAGCTCAATGTCAGTCGGGACAGTGGCATCCTGTATATACTACAAGAATCTTTCATCTCTTCTCTGACCATGAGTGCTCAAGGCACCTGTTAGTAGACAAGTCACACATTTAACATGTTAACATTAACATCTCGTATTTCAGTTATCACAGTAACTTACAAAATTATTTTGCTAATAATAACAATCTTCCCAAGAAACAGATTTGGTTTTCACGTTAGCTCTTTTGAAAGAGAACTTATGTAAGTTCCAATGTGGAAAATAACTGTACACATAAATAGCACTGTAGCATCTTCACTCATTCAGGCACTATTACAAACACAAAACAAAGTGCTTATCAGCAGAGCATCAGGTTATCTCAAAAAAGAAAGTATCTAAACTCTCTTACTATTCTTCCAGCAATTACAATACATGTATCATCATTTGGCAGTGCAGTTATTTCTGGGAAAACTTCGTTACTAATCCCATTTCATATTTAATTCAGTGGCCTTGCCTTAAAAAATAAGTAAAATATTTTTTGACCATTTTAGTTATTAAATATTACAGGTTTCAGAGCACTATTAAAATTTGCAAGTTGAGTGTTTTTACTGCACTCATACTCTGCTCCACCAAGATTAGTTTATGACAATAAGAAGCAAGATAATGGGGAGGGGATAAAATCATTAGAAGTTAAGAAAATTACCTTGGAGTTTTTCACTTGTATACAAAGATATTTTTTTTGCTTCTTATAACAGAAAAGAACATGTTTTTTAAGTGGATAATAACATGCATTCTATATTCGCTGAAGATCTCTGACTACACAGAAAATATCAGAACAAAGGGAATTGGCTTCCTTTTGTTTTATGGAGGCATCTACAAAGTACGTTTAATGGCACTTCTGCTCCATTTGGGCAAATCTTCTGTACATACTCTTGCATAAGTGCATTAGGAATATCACACGTATTTCAAGACTTTGGGGCTGCCAAGAGCACTGTAACTGTGCATCAACCACCAAGTTATGCCCTATTTTGAAACTCTTAAACCTAATGCAAGCTGAAATCATAAGCAGCTACTTCTTCTGTTTCAAGTGGCTGGTGAAACTGCCCATAAAAATAAGTCCATTAGTGATTTTACCAGCAGTCCAACAGGAGACAAACTGATTTTCTGATAGCACTGACAACTGCTTCCCCATGACTTATTTGATAAAAGGCTCTGCCTGAGCTGATCAGGCAGGTCAATAAATCAGGGGGTCAGGAGTGAGTGCAAGGAGAGAAGAGACATCAAAAAGAAAAGGTCAATCACCCTATAAGGCACTCTTCCCCCAATCTTGATGAAAAGTTCCTGCCAAATGTGGCATTTCCTCTAATAAGCAGTAGATAAATGCAACATATGTGTTAAAAAACAGGTACTTCAATTGTAACTACCTATGCTTCAATTTAAGGAGCTTTGTTTTCCAGCACAGTATCTAAGTATGGGAATGAAATAGCTGGGTGGTTGATTAAGGCTGGCACTGTAAATCACTGAATTCAGAGACAGATTTTTTTCTTTAACAAATTAATAAAAGCAAAGAATTTGGAGTATAAAATGTCCCTCATAAAAATAAAAAAGCTTAAGACTTGCTTGTTTTCAGTTATTAATCAGACAACAGATGGCTTTAATGCACAACCGTTACTTCGACTTTCCTGTTTTAAGGGCCTAAACCTCTCACCCTGTGCTACATCCCCAATGTGTTTACATAAAATATCATAGAGTAGCTGAAAAACCACCTAAAGAATTTCCTAAATGGATTTTTATGACAAATGCATTCCAGCACAGTGCAGTCTAGACTGCAGTATTATATGAAGCCAACTAGTAGGACCATGATCTTTTAAGTACACATATACAAATACACTTTGTGTACACAAGTAAATCCAAAATTCAAGCTAAAAAGAAGAGTAGTTACCTGATATGAAAGTACTCCATGAGATGAGGTATTTATAAATAATGAGCTTTCAATACTGCCTTCTTCTGTTGGCAGGAAGAGTACTCTGAAAGAGATTTTTCCCATCGTAGGAATCACCTGCAGAGACCACAAAGAAGTTTTCTTGCTCAGTGCCAGTGATCACAACACTCACCATTCAGTCACATGGCCCAACAGATATCTCCACATGTACACCCATGTCTGTAGATCCTACCATGCAAATCTCAGCCCTGAGAAGTTTCTGCTGTCCACAGCTCTCAACTCTTACTTCAGAGAAGAACTGAGACCATGCAGCAACTCGCCATATTATGGCTGGAGTTTGTCAGCTAGCTCAGGTCTCGTCAGTCAAGACTCCTTTGCGTTCGAGAAGTTAATCATACTTTTTTGTGCCTCTGCGTGCATAAAAATTCTTCCTGCACATAGATACCTATTACAAACTGAATCAATCCCCCCCATGATACACAGTTCAATGAGTCAAGGCTGAACTGAGGCAACACAATAAGCAACCAAATTGGTCTAACAGAGAACAACGACGTTCATGTCTGCACAGTAATACCCATTCAGTCATTGTAAAAGCACAAATCAGATGAAAGTATAATAAACCCTTTGCACATCAGCAGAGGATAAAATGTGGGCTACATCTAACTGAGATCACAGCAATTAATTCTTAACATGCATTATATTATTATACACTGTTAAAAAAAATCAGAGTGAAAATAATAGTCTTAGATCATATGGGAATTATGCTCATAATTGCAACACAAAATACCTAAAACATTTCACTGCAGGTTGTTTTGAGGAATAGGCAAGATCATTCAAAACACTGAGAATTCAAGGCTGTAAAACACCCACATGCCTGTAGATTACTGCATAATGCTGCTTAGAGAAGAATGAGAGCTAAACAGCCTCCTCCTTAACACTGAAAAATTCCTCTTCTCTGTTACTGTAAAACACATTTCCTACTGTAGGTTTTGGATGTCTTTTACCAGTCTAAGGAGAAGTGAGGAAAAAAAAAAAAAGCTAACAAAACAAAAAAAAAACCTTGGAGGTCCTACAAAAAAGCACGAAGAGAAAACAGTATGAAAAGCTTAGGCCTAAGGAAGCATGAAGGCTTGGCACTTGGCCATTACGTAGTTTCCAAAAGTACATCAACACTCACCCGGCTATGAGCAGGAGACACATGAAACTGTCTAGTAGCTGTAAACACTGAATTCACTACAACTTCTCTATCTCTACTAGGGTTGTAGGCATGCAGCATTTTAGCTCTGGGTAACCCCAGTAATCTACAGAAGGGAGGAAAAAAGAGAAAGAAATTATTCACTTTATAAGCACAGACTATGCACAAAACAGCAACAAACACAAATCACTCTAAAACATACTAATATGCAACAATTTTCTAGTTGTATCTATTCTTTGGAAACATGCCAAACAAATTTTGTCCTTTGGTATCTACAAATAAGCAACAATGGGATGTAAGAGGTGCACTTAGCCAAAACTCATTTGAGTCACCTGGAGTTTAAGAAAACTTATAATGCACAAAGCTTTGAATAAAGAAGTTTCAATAATCAAAGCCTTGTTTTGTCAGCTAAAGCAACAATTCTCTCAAGGCTTCTGCTTTAGCTAATACATCATATACATTCATTCTGTGCATTCTCTGAAACACCCTTTCAACTCAAAAGGGGACCATATTTCCTTTGGTTACTGATAGACCAAAGGCTGATTATCATTTAAAAATAATTCTTAAAGTTTTCCTAGAGGAGAACATAAAACCAAACCAAGCCAAAAAAAATCTGCCTTCCAGTATCTGAAGGGGACCTATAAGGATGCTGAGGAGAGACTCCTCATTAGGGACTGTAGTGACAGGACAAGGGGTAATGGGTTCAAACTTAAACAGGGGAAGTTTAGATTGGATATAAGGAAGAAATTCTTTAATGTGAGGGTGGTGAGGCACTGGAATGGGTTGCCCAGGGAAGCTATGAATGCTCCATCCCTGGCAATGTTCAAGGCCAGGTTGGACAGAGCCTTGGGTGGCATGGTTTAGTGTGAGGTGTCCTTGCCCATGGCAGGGGGGGAACTGGATGATCTTAAGGTCCTTTCCAACCCTAACTATTCTATAATTCTAAGTACAGATGTAATGATGTCCTCTCTGAACCCTACAATTACTTTTTCTACACTGGCTTAATTTCATGCATTTTCTTTACTTTTTAAACAAGGAGAGGGGAAAAAATAGGAGTGGAGGGGGGAAAAGCAAACTTCTTAGAGTAGAAGACAGCTTTGTTATGTACTTGCTACTCAGCATTTTCCTGGAATACCATGGAAGAATAGTTATTATCAAGGAGGACCAGATGTTAGGAACCTTTCCATAATGTTTTCAGGTCAAAATGCTTCTGTTTTAATGTGCAGATAAATGTCTCTAAATATTTTCTTGTACTTCTTATCAATTCATCTCTAGAAGAAATTAATTGTAGCTTTAAAAAAAGGTTTTATTTCTCATTTGGCTATGAGCCATTTTTGTATATCTGCTTTAAATGTTAATTATTAATTAGAATATAATCTATTTAAGTCCATTTAGCTGTCCATTTCTTCCAAACGCAGCAGCTGGATGAAAGAAGAAAGATGCATCATTATATAGATGATAATTTAGTGTCTTATCCCAGGAGAAGATAGTTTCTCAACACCAAGGGTGAGCTATACCAAGGGCTGGAGTGAAGGAGCATCCCAGCTTCTGTCCATTTGGTGTTTGATACATAGCATATCATACCTTTATCAACTGAGTCCTGAAGATGAAATGTGAGAGCTGGGATAAGACCTTGCTAGAAAGGATCATCTAGCCATATCCTGAGAGAGGATATGTCACTGAATGAGAGAGCTATCACAGGAGAGTAAGGAATTTTGACTGGAGACTCCCAGGAGCACTTGATATCTGCAAAACAATGTGCAGCAGCATTTTGATCCCCAGTCTCAAATCTAGCCCATATTCGCCTAACCACAGTACCCCTGCACTTTGCATCAAGTTTTGACAACCTTAATACAAAAAAAAAAAGAAAGGCAGAAAAGAGACATCTTATTAGGCGGCTCCAATTTCCATTTCAAAACCAGAGACAGAGCACTCCCATTATACAGCCCAGTTTACCTTAACAGTGCTTGACAGGACAAAATGAAAACAAAAATTGTTGGTTACTTCCACAATCAGTGCTGCTTCCCTGCAAAAACTCTGGGTCTTTGGGGACTGCAGCAACACAACAGAAAAGAATTTGGCCTCCTAGGGGACACCTCGCCTTTCCTGCCAGACATCTGCACTGCAGACCTTTGGGGCATGCTGTGAGCATAGCTCGCGGCAGAGCACTGGGCCCCTTCAGCTATGTTCTTGATGCCTAAGTGGTTGGGTTTTTTCATTAGGTAGCAATGCCCTTCAGCTTTCTGAATCACTACCTTGATGAGTTTAGTGGTAACTGAAGTTCTTGGTGATGACCCAAATTAGAGCAACATGTTGTTTGTGACTGCACCACTAGTCAGAGTGCACTTCTTTAGAGCTAAGAGGATAATTAAGCAATATGGCAATCCAGAGCATGTTTTACAAGTCCTACACATGTCTTTGATAGGACAGGGAGGAGCTACTTTGAGGGCTGCTGAGTAACCCAAATCACCTCTGGTGGCTCAAAGAAAATATTTACAACCCTGCACGGCAGAACAACTTGTCAATAATAAAAATATAATTGCAAAGCCAAGGAGCTAACTTGTGTTTGAATAATTGTACTGCCTGCGAGGTATGACTATGCACCCGCCACTCAGCTACAGTGTATGCAAGTCCTCCCAGGAGCCCACACACATCTGTGGTCATGGCCTGTGTGTTGAACCTGGTAAGAGGTCCTGGCATGCTCAGATCTCTGAGCCTGTGGCTTTCAGATGCAATTTCCAGCATTGTTTGGTTTCTTTACATGACTAATCAGCTGTCTTTTCAGATCAAAATATCCCACTCTTGTCATCTCTGCTGTCTTGGGCTTCTCTGTGCAAACTCCCTGGTTAATGCTGGTGCTCACTCATTGGTATGTCTAAGCCAAGCCCCTCTTTCCCAGATGAAATCTTCTTACTATGCCTTTGGTTCATTTTTCCACAGTATCAAACTACATCCTGGACATCTGACAGAGAAATCTTCAGAAACACCTCTCTCTTCTGGAGGAATAGCATGGGTCATAGAAAACAGCCTGGATGAAGATGTGACAAACATGGGAACAAGGCTTCATACAAACACAGGACGGTATGTACTTTCTCCTAACTGCTTTCCTACTTGCTGTGTGCTTAAGCAACCAAGCAAACACTTCCTTAGGCTGTCCAGATATAAGCAATTCTTCCCCTTATATCCTTACAAAGAGCACTCCAGCTAGCTCCTCATTCTACCTTCTTACAAGCTCTCCACCACCTCTTCCCTGCTGCATTTCCAGAAGAAATGCAGTTTCTAACAGTGTTCCCAGACTCTTGAAGACCTCCTCCACAACCATATGGCTTATGTGCAGAATGGGGGCACACCAAATTCATATGCCATATGAATGAAACAACCAGCTCAGGGCTGCGACTGCTTTGTAAGACTAGAGCCATGCAAACCACAAGCAGGACTGCCCAGCCAGCTGTTCAGACAGGCATAAGAGTACTGGCAACTTTGTCCCTGAACTGAAAATGCAATTAAACATGCTTTCCTTCAGCCTATTTTCATGGACAGCTGGTTCTTCACATCTCTGTTTCTGTTCTTGAGTTCTATACAGGCAGATTTTCTCAAAGAGTTTGTGTGTTATTTATGCATCTTTAGCCACATGAAAGAGAACCATCACAGAAGCGTCAGGTGCACAGCCACATGCACCTGGTGCCACACTACCCTACCAGAAATTAACAGAAATGAGCCACAATGATTAAGCTCAGTGCATATCTAAATATCCAGATGTCACACTCAGACAGAAAAAGCTGGTGTCTCCTCTAATAAATGATGATCATAGTTTGCTCCCAGTTCAGACTGCAGACCAGCAGTGCTCTAGAAATTCTAGCTCGTCATGTGCTGTCAGATCAGTTATACAGCACTCACTGCTTAAAGAAGTTTTCTAGGTACATTTATTTAATCATCTATACATCCCAATGTTGGCATCCAAAGTACCTGCCTGTGACTAGTAAGTCCCATTATCAACAGGATACAATAGCATTTTTGCATCCTTAAATGCTGATGTGAAAATCTCTGACTTATACTGACCAGTTTTTACATTCAGACCAGCAATTTATAATTACTTCAAACACCACATATGGATTGATTAAGCATACACTAATCCCTGCACTGTACTTGCACAACAGAGGTTTGTAGGTTTTTGTGCAAAATGAGAACATTGCTTTAAAACTGGAAAGTGAAGCCTGGAAGAGAATAGGTCATATGCATATTTATCAGATAAATTAAACCTGTCTTTTCTTACAAACCTATCCATCTGTTACCAACCTCACTTCCATTAAATAAGTACTTTGTGCAAGCTACATACATGCAGGCAGACCTAGAATTATGTTGTTCTCTCCTATTAAGGGGGGGGAAAATGGAATACTAGAGTGTACATTTTGTATGTTTGGAAGGAGCTAAAAAAAAAAAAAACAAGTAAAGGCTTACTGCAAAAAAAAAACCAAACCCCAAATCCCCACCAAAACCCCACTAGGGACTGATTCTGTGGGATGCTCTGGATTTTCTAAAAGTACTGAGTTCCTCGGGTTTCTGCTAACGTCAGCAGGAGCAGAAGTAACAGCTTCTGTCCCTGGCTTGGGTCTGCAGGGATTGCTAAAGGCAGTAGCTTCCATTTCCATCAACCTTCTGCAGTGCCCACAGGAGACTTCTCAATCTGCCCACAGAGTAAGAGCTGATTCTGGTTTTCTGCTTGTGTGGTGCACGACACCCTGAGCAGAGTGTGCCAGTCACATCACCCCTTTGCTGAGTTACGCACGAGGAAGGAGGGCAGGAGCTGTTCTGATATGACAGTTACTGTGCACTAGAGACCTGAGCTGGCAGTGTAACTTCTTTGCCTGAGTATTTATTTACATCTTCCTCTCAAGTAACTGTACCAGGCACTAGTATGTTCAGAGAAATGAACCTCTGCTTTGAAGGCAGCTTCCTGCATTCCTTATACAGGCCCCAAATCTCAGCATTTCTTGTATGTATTTACAAATATTTTTTTTATCAGCTTATTTCATAGCAAGGCATGGAAACTTTTCTCCAAGTCTAGGGAGAAAGGACCATGGAAGGACCATGTTTCTGCACTGTATTTGTTATCTTCCATATATTTACATACTCTACCTGTCCAGTTTAGGACTTTGCTAAATTGGGGTGTAGACTAAACCTTCACGCAGTGGCTGCTCAGAGGCCAGTTCATTCATCTAGAAGATGTCAAGACCCCATCTTTTCATCAATACTGATAAACATATTTCAGACCTCTAAAATACCACCCATATATTCTTGCTGATAATGGAAAATACATTTTATAAGTTTATTTGTGTTTCTATATACTTTGCAGTCTCTATACAAGACAGCTCCAGTGTAAATCTACTTTTCTCTGAGCAAATTCTATAGCATTTAAAAGAAATTAATAGGTGCAGGGTCTTACAGCACTTAGAAGAAAAAAAATCTTTGAAAGAAGTTCTATAGGCTGAATGTGAAAGCACATGAAAAGGTCCTTGTTTAACTTCAGCTTCTATGGTATGTACTGTAAAAACATTTCTAGAACACTAGCTATTTCTTCCCTATTAAATCCTCTAGGACTTGTCCATAAAGACTTGCTGCCTCAGTCTAAAAGTGGAAAGTTAAATTCCCTTTTCCAGCATCAGCTTTCTTCTCAAGGACAAGGCACATATATTATAAATAATATCTTATTGAAATCTAACTTCTTAATAATAAAGCACAGTAGCTAATACCCTAGAGGCCATTTCTGAAGTTCCAACACTGGTAATTTATTAAAACTGTGGTAAACACGTCTGATAAACAGATAACTAATACTGAAAGAACATAATTCCAAGCTTCAATAAATAGTTCTGCTACATACTG
>JAVHNF010072117.1:1241-12226 GCA_034783455.1 Micropsitta finschii
TTAAACTTGGACTGGCCTCAGAGCAGGCCTGGAGGGTATTGTGCTTAGAGATGGAAAAGGAGCACAGTTGTCCTGAGTACCAGATTTATTCTGGAAGCATGTAGTGCATTTCCTAGTGTTGTGATACAGCCACAAAGGCCTCTGTCCGTGTCATTTGAACCCTAATTGTGAGTTAAGACCCTACAAACATGGATGAACCAGAACATCCTTCTACTCTCACCATAATCTCTTTTGAATAGTTAGGTGTTATACTGAGGGACCTTCAGAAGTGTTTACCTCATCTTGTTTTGTTTTGAGAGAGCATGCCATGCCACAGCCAGCTTTCTTTTAAAGTTTTGCCTTCAGTTAAATGAGACCTGGTAACATTATAGTACCAATGGATTTTTTTTTTTTTGGTGGGATTCCTGAAATGCTAGAAATAAACATCTGAAAAGGTTCTTCCTGTAACGCAGGCAGCCCCTTGCTTCATGAAAAGCAGTAAGGCCTTGATTTGAAGACTATTTCATTCACCTTCTACAATGCAGAGAAAATAGTTAGATCAGCTTGCGAAGCATTCTGTAACCTTGATTTGCAAGATATTGGTCAGTAAGTATAATGTATTCGCTGAGATGCCTAGAAAAATCTTGAGGTTTTAACCACTGAATCATAATGTTCAGAGTTTATCTTGATTTAAATCTAGCCCTTGGCTCTTAGAAACAGAACTTGAAAATCACAGGCCAAGGAAGCTTTTGTCTGCTGAAGCTATCTTTTCCCAATGTTGTCTTCTTTTCTGTAGCTGACATGAACATTCTGGCTGTAGCTAGCTTCCACAGCTATTGGTTATTTGAGTGTGAGCTTAGCAGTTTAGATTAAATAATTGGGAAATAAAAATATTTCTAGAGTATATAGTTATATTGGTGCAGATTTTTGTGGCAATGTGTCTTACAAGTGAGGAAGAAAAGGGGAATGATGAAGAAAAAGAAAGGGGAATGATTACACTGGGGGTCAGGTGTGTGTGATAAAAGCACTTCAGAATGAATTCCAACATTTTCTTCATACCACACTGTTTGCTTTAGGAAGATATACAGCAAACTTCAGCTCTTAATGTTTTTCCACTATCTGAAATCTTATTCAGGTTTGTTCATAGTTTTTTTCTAGTGCTTAGATATGTAAGAAAAGAGTGTGATAATTAAGCAATGCTCAATTGCATGTCTGTGTAGCCAGGATTTGCCAGTGGAAAGTGCAGCAAAGGTAGGGGAGACAGAACTTCTGTTACATGTAGTTCATGAGTGAAGAGCAGGGACTGGGTGTATTAGGGAAGTGCAGCTTCCAACAGAGTTTTGTGATGATAACTGATTTTCTTGTGGATAGCTCATGAATCTATTGCAGTGAGCAAGTAAGATGAGGGTGTAAAACCATGAGCAAGAACCTAGAATCACTTCGTCTTAAAACCAGACTGTTCTGATGAATCCAATACTTGTCTTGTGAACTTCTTTGAATTCCTTTTTTTAAGTTAAAAAAAAATAAAATAATGGAGCTCCTAGTGGCAAAGATAAACACTACCCTGCAAGTAGCCTCATAGGTAGAGGTACTTGAAGAATTCAGGTTTGCAGGGAGAACAAAAGCTGCTTCCAGCGGGCAGCCCTTTAAAAATACTTTTGAGATGTATGCTTTTTTTAAGCCCCAGAATAGTGCTTGTTTTCAAAGATACAAATGCAGGCTGAGTGAAGATTAGGCCTAAGTAGGAAATTTTTTTACCTATCCAGAAAAGAAATATTTTTCTTAAGAGCTTACCCACAGGTCTTCACCAGCAAACGTGTTCGCATTCCTGCCACCTCTGCATTCCAGAAAGTCTCGAAAGCAGCTGGGCCCTTGCTGAGCCAGCATGAAGTCCCATGGAGCACACCCTGTATAGTCAGCTGCACAGGTGGAGGGGAAAATTTATCTGAATGGACGGGCAAATTGAAATTGTTAAGTGCTGAGCTCTTGAGCATTAAGTAGCAGATTACTTTAAAATGCAAAGGATGTGTGAGCTTCCTTAGTCGCTGCAGAGGAAGCAAAAATAATCAGTTTAATAGCTGTTACCTAGTAGCTTCTCCTTAGGAAGCATTCAATATTATTATTTATCCCAAAATCACTTAGCTGTTGTGCTTCATCGGAGCCCTTCAGAAGCCCTAGTCTCTGCAGGCTGCTACAGCACAATCTCCTGAACCAAATCTCTGCAAAAGATGTAAGGAGAAGCATTAGTGGATTTAAAAGTTACATTGAGAGTACAGATGCAGGCAGCACGCATCTTGTGTCCCCAAGCAGCTCCTGCTGTCATCCTTTGGTAAGGACCACAGCTCTCACTTTGGCACACTCCTTCTGGGAACACTTTGTTACTTGTGGGCTCCCTCTGTGGAACTGATATGAAATCTGACAGTCCTAGTGACTGGCTTGGACACAGTTGTTAGCTGGGTCTCTGTAAGTCTGTCACGTCCCTGTTACAGGTCTCAGGATGCAGGCTTTTGATGTGTATGTTCACATCATACAAAGAGAGCAGATCTACAGCCTGCTGAGCACAGACCTTTCACCATGTGCTTGGCTCATAAAAGACAACATGTATGGACTTTGTGGCCTGATACATTTATATAACTGCATTTGTACTAACTACTTCTGTGCCATGTAGTGAGTCATCTTGAGCACTAGGAAAAAGACAGTAGGTTCTGCCTTCCTCCCTCTCTGTCTTTCACTCACAAAGTATCTCATGCCATCTTCCTCTGCCCTCTTTACAGCCACGGCCTTCCTGGCCCTGTGCACCGTCAGCTGCTGTTTGTGGCTACCAACACCTGCCATCACCTTCCACTGGCTGTAAAGTGAAGGCCCAGTCTTGTTTGTCAAGTGGTTTGTCACCTGACAGAAATCTGTCCATGATTTTATGAACGTTAAGGTACTAAGGCCATTGAAAAAAGTGGTCAAGGCTTTTCCATGCTTCCAGCTGGTTATGTCCATACCTACCCCTTTGTGCTGACACACAGCTCCTGTATTTTTGTTTTCTTCACCTCATGGATTTTAAGCTGAATCAGGCCTTAATCCTGTGCATCCTAGAAACTGCACTGTTCTTTTTCTGTAATGCAGAGGAAGGAAAATTAGCAGCATGGACCATGTTGAATTGTTAGAACTAAGTCATGAACAGAGTGTGTGTACATGCATTCCTTGGGTATATTTGAAAAACAGTCTCATGTGGTTCTCCCTAAGTCTTTTCTGAGACACCACTTTCTGTATACAGATATCCTTCCTTTACAGCAGAAGTACTCAGAACGGAGATCTAGGCCTTTTGTAAACCTTTCCCTGCAATCATTAGAGCAGATTCTGTGCAGCACATCTGTGTTCAGCACAGAAAAGTGGTTCCCCAGAGACACTTAAGGCTGCTGGGCTGGTCCAGACACAACTTTGCTCATATCGCAGGGCAGCATAGGCTAGGATCAGGAGATACATGCATGTGTATTTAGTTAAAAAAAGAGGAGGGCTCCTGCAGATAGCTTTGTAGAAATCCGTAGGCTTCGCTGTGGTTAAGCCACCAGAGGCAGCATTTAGAAGCAGTGTTCTGTATTTAGCAAGATGACATCTGACTTCTAGCATGCCTGAAGAAACAGGCCACTGAACTCCTGTTGAAAGTCAGTGTGAGCTGGGAGCCTGGCTCCCTGATCTTCCTTTGAGAATTCCAGCATGTGTATGTAATTAGTCACATTTAAAGGTCTGTACTTATTCAGTGTCCCCAGCTGCTCCTTCAAGTGTTGTCTTATGTGTTGTCTCTTAGGTTTAAAAAAGCTTGGGAACATCTGCTTTTGGAGAGCTTTCCCCTCCCCCCATTCCTTTTATTCTCTCCTCCTCCCTCCCCCCCCAAACCTATATAGTTAAATAGTAACATATGTGGTTTAGAAGCCACTGCTGTCTTTCATATGTAGTAACACAGTTTTCCAGTAAGCAATCAATGAGTCTATAAATACATTAGCAATGCTGAAGTTTTATTTGATAAATGAAGCATTTGTGTGGTGTGGAAGATGTAGCCACTGTGCATTAATTTCTGAATTAAACTTAAATGCCATGCAGCTCTCTTAAGAGCTTTACATTATGTGATATGACCCTGTGGAATACAGTTAAATGGACTGTTTGCAGGAGCAAGCAGGAAAGGAAACAGTAAGTAGATATGACATCCCTAAAATAAACACTTCAGGGGTCATTAAGACAACAGTGACTTAGCTGTGGGCATTTAAGAGCTTTAAAAGCCCTTCTGAAGAGGAAGAGGGAGGTAAGGAGGAAGGTGTCATTTGTCAAGTGTGGTTAAAGCGTAAGGTCTCTGCCTAGGGGTAGGAGTGCTGGGACTCACTGATGGCTCCCCAGCCTTCTCTCCCATGAGAACACAACACAGAGCATGCAGTGAACAGCATCTGACCTTCCTGTCCAGTTCCTCACAAATCTGAGTATTCATCAAAGCCAGCCTGTCCCGGAGAACGCGTCAGGTTTCACTTGAACAGTAGTCATGTAAGAAACCAAGGTCCTTGAGCAATAGCAAATTTCTTTATTAAAAAACTCTTCATATTAGGTCAGGAGATGGTCAGTGAACATAATGAAGTTGCGTGGCTGTCTACTGGTGTTGTTATATTCTATAATTTACACAGGTTGGAAACCTGACCTGTCTGCCAAACAGCTTTTCTAGCACCTTCCTTTCCCACCCAGCCCAGGACATATTGGGATCTAGAGAGTACTACTTGCATAAGATACCTGCAGCTCTGCTGGTCCTGGTGTTAGGATTGACTGGCATTCTGGAGCTACTCTTGGGAGTGCTATGTTCAGGCAGGATTAGATAACTACCGTGAGTGCTGGGTACCAAAGTGATGTTCGCCTGCAAGTTATTATTTGTGGGATGTAGGCTGATGGCTTATTAGGTCAGGCATCCCACCTCCAATGGAACAATTTTATCTTCATGATGGAGTGAATTGTTAGTTAGTGGTGTGTGTCATTTGTGTTAATGTCATTACTGAATTAGTAATGCAGTGACAGTGCCAGGCTGTTAATTAATGACTTAAAGACAGTTTTGGTATTCAGGTCTGCCTGTCAGGGAGAGACCTAAATCCCTCCAGTCACTCCCAAAAGTTTGGTTTCAAAGAACTGGTATTTTCCAACCAAAAGACTTTTAATGACAGAATTCCTGAACAGCTCTAATTATACCCTATGGCTCAGTCTGAGGGATAATATTGTTACCCTCTGTAAAATAACGGTCCGGCATCCCATTATGTGTCCCTGATCCTCAGGAACTTAGAGGGGGAGGATTGGTGAGAAGCTCATAAATCTGGGGGGCTGTTAGGTGAGTGTGTGCTGCTTCTCTGACCACCCTGGATTGCTAAACCCCTCTGTGACTGCTGTGGGATCCAAGCTGGGTGGGAAAACTTTACAAAACCAACCAGTTTCCATGTGGTGCACACAGTGGGAAAACAGACGGACACAGGATGTACCCGTCTGTACTGCCCAGCCCCAGCTGAAGGCAGGCCAGCATCAGCCTCACGAGAGGTCCTGCGTGGTCGTGCTGGGATTCTTTGGCCCATTACCCAGCTCGCCCACCAATTTTGAAAGCACATCGCAGAGCTTCAGAGCTAACTTTCTAATGAGGATAATTATTATTATTATTATTACTATTACATGCATATATATATATATAAGAGCCCAGATCCCCGTGAGGTTTCTTCAGATTGTCCCAGAAAGAAAACATTTTCATTGTGTGGGCTGTGATTGGGAACACATGTACGCACAGCACCCCACTTCACTCTCCTTGCTCTGCTACTAATTATAAGGGGAGCAGAGCCCAGTGCAGAGGTTTCTTTAATTCCTTGGTTTTGGAGACTCACTCAGCAATTGAATTACCTGAAGAGGCTGGAGCTCCTCTGGGGTACAATCCATCAGGCAGTATTTGGGTTAGGCCAGGGTGGGGAGACACTGATAATATATACATGCTGGCAGCATTATGTAGTCACCCAAATGGGGAAGAAGGAATTTCTCTTAATTAATGGCGTGATGTATGACATGTTAGCAACACTAACTCTTTAATAAACCCTGATGCCTTCTTTTACATTCACAAGATGAAAGCGCACTGGGTTACCTGCCTATGCTGGCAGAGCAGCTTGTGGTAAGGGAGCTTTAATATGTGCACATTGTACTTTTGATTCTGGAGCTGATTTTAGACACAGCTGCCTTGAAGCGAAGGAAGCAAGTATGACTTTCAACTTCACCCAAGGCTGCAACCCAGAGATGGAGATACCACTGAAGAAGACTGAAATATTAATTTAATTAACTCCCAATAGGACAAGCTTGGGAGGTTTAGTTCGGAGTGTGATTACCTGAACCTATGGAGCTAAAGTGCTTTCCAAGCTCCAGTTCAAGGTTTTGTTTAGTACAGGACTGAGACACAGACTAGATGTGAAGCTCAGATTCACTCAAGTTTGCCACAAGCATAAGGGTACTCAGATTTGGCTCATGCCAAAAAGTCCTGTTTACAGTTACAATGAATTTGTCCTTCCCCCACATTAAAAGCTATACTTTCAAACCTCTCATTTTGGCCATGCCTTTTTCCATTTGATATTTCGTAGCCTGCTAGGTCAAAAAGTGAGTCAGGATGTCAAGTATTTCAGAAAAAAAGGACTACAGAGGAGATGTGGCTGGGACTTGGACTCCAGAGCTCTAAATTAGGCATATTAGGAAAGACTGTTATGAATGATTATTTATTCTTCTGCTCTTTGATGGGTTTCACTTCCTTGAAGACTAGTTTTTGGTTTAGACCAAGAAAGGAAAGGAAAAGGAAATGTCACAGCTCTTGGCAGCTTTGGAGATCCCTCAGCTGAGATCCTGGAAGCACTAAAACCTCAGAAAGAGAGCAATGGGGACAATGAAGACAAAATATGAAGAAAGAAATAAAATCTTCATCAGGGCCCACCAAACTCAGAGGAAAAACCAAGCATGACTCCCATGGCCTTCAGGACAAGCCCATGACTCAGAGAAGGGACACAGCCCACAGGCTGCAGATGTGACAGTAAAATTCAGGCTCACCTAATCACAAACACAGTAACAAAAATGTGACTTCTGGCATCTTGTGTCCTTACACTTAAAAAGGGAAGACAGACTCCTTTGACCACGATGTAGGGTAACATTCTACTGTCCAACCCCATATCCTTGAGATCTGTGCAGGACAGCCTATAAGGAAAGACTGCAGAGACCAAACAATCAAGACCTTTTCTCTATATTACACACTTTCTTTTACTTCACCTTTCCTCCATAAAGGTGAGAAAGGACAAAACTCTCCAGTGAGTAACAAAATCACATTCTCCAAAAGACAAAGAGAGGAGTCTTGCTCCAAACATGCTGCTTCACTCTGGTGTAAAACTTTTCTTTTCTTTTCTTTGAAAGCAATTTAGAGTGGCCAATAAAAGCCCAGCTAATTTTTAAATCAGCATGTAGCCAACTCAGCCACCCAGTAGCTCTGTCCTTGGGCAATATTATTGAAGCACACACAATCTATACTAAAGCGATCAGCTTCCCTCAGGCCTGCCAAGGGGATGCGTTAGTCGAGCCCAAAATATGACAGAAGGAAATTTATGTGCAACTTTTACACATAATATCTCATTATGACTCTCCCCAATCTTTCAATTTTAAAAATAAACGGCCTTTGTAATGATTTTACCAGGAGCATGTTGGAAGGGAGATTGAAATAGAAAGAGGAAAGTGGCTTTGGCTACAGTCATTTCTTTTGCTCTTCTCCTTCTCTCGTGTTTTTCTTTAATTTTCCTGAAGATGTTTCCACTCAATTTAGGAAGAAATGGAATTTCCTCCTCCCTGCCACCACTTTTTCTCTGTTTTGCCCATGTTTTCAAAGAATGGAATGGCTGACATAATGAAGCCTCTGTCAATAGCAAAATCATTTTGACTGGTTGGTAAATAATGAAAGTTTCCACTTAACGTGCAAGCCAGCTTACTCAAGGGACTAGCGCCTGGTCCCTTTCCAGGCCAGCAAACTGTCAACCCTTGCACTCCCCAAACACACACACATCCAAAACCACTGCCTTGCAGCAAGATGAAACAAGAGTTTAGCTGTGAGCAGATTCAAGGGTTGCTTTGCCATGAAGCACATGCACTTTTGGACAGTAGGGCACTGCTTGCACGACCATGCCAGCTAGTGCTTGCAGGATCAGCTTCAAAATGGAATTAAAAAAAGATGGAATAAATAAAAATGGACAAACAAAAGGGGGAGAAAATCCAAGTGATGACTGATCTGCAAATACACAATTCCCAGAGCTGAACTTGAGGACTTGGTTTGGTAAAGAAAGGGTAATGCTGTATGTTTGCCCATCACTGAGATGCCAATCACTGCACAGTTTTCTAATGTTTCATTGTGGGTATCATCAGGAATAACTTCATGTGCTATTCATACCCTACAAACCACATCTTGAGAACCCACGGGAGGAACATATACCTGAAGTAAGAATCAGTTATAAGCATTTTCGGGAACAACCTCCTCTCAGGGGATAAGGCAAACAAACAAAGCTAGACTCTCACCTCTTCTGCTGGTAGCAGAGTGGGATGTTCTCAGAGTGGAAAGCAGAATTGTTGCCAATGTACACTGACTGGTGGGAAGAGTTTTCCCATTGCGGGCTGATGGGCAAACGACCATTATCAAGCACAGAGAACTGGAGCAAATGTAAAAATATTCCAATCTGTGCAATAAAAGGTTTTGTTCTTACACCGTGTTCCCTTTGCATCCCAAGTTCCCAAATATCTTGTCAGGAGACAAAAGCTTTTATGCCTGTTCCCCTCTAGTTAGTCTTATCCCTCCTCTGATGCCCATGCCCTGGGATAGTGTCATGCATTTATCCATATTCATTTCATTTATGCTGCTTTCTTTTCCATGTGACTACACACTGGTTTTCATTTTAATGTGCTTGTGAAACCAGAAGTTATTAGCACCAAAAATTTGTAACTCCCTTTCAGAGGACTCATCATTCTCCTCATCAATCCCCACACCCCTGCTGTTAGTCCTGCAGTGACAGCCTGTCAATACCTGTCCTCATGGAGTCAGTGGGGTGATCTCTTCTCTAGAGAAGAAATCTAGGCTTGCTTTCAGCTAAAGCTTTCCTCTGAGGTCTGAGCTATGAATTATTTGTGTAATTCTGGGGGAACCACAAGAAATCTTGAAGCTGATACTGAAGTAAATAGGAAGAACATATATATGTTTAGTAAATGGCCATGACAAAAATAACATCAGGAAACACAGAGAATGGAAGAAAAATAAACATCTTGGCAAGAAGATTGTGTATTTTCATTGTATTGATGATGTATTTGTTCTACAATTAAAGAGATAATTTGGTTTAGCCAGAACAATTTCACCAGGAAAAACATGTATTTAATAGAAAGAGTCTTCCAACAGAGGGATGAAACCAAACTTGCTGAATTTAGAAATATTTAAAGGAGATTTACTAGTTAATGCTGGTCAACAGAGATTGCTTGTTATAGTAGCTTTACTGTGATATTTGTTTTGGGAAGGAATGGCTGCACCAGCATTGTTACCATTTGCATTAGTGACATAAAATATCATCAGATAAATAGAATTCAGAGTGGTAGAAAATCATAAGCTGGGGGATTGCTGTGGGTTGAGTGGCATAATGTGGCCAATAAATCCTCTAGGCCTCAGTTTTCCCTACTGTAAAATAGGTACAACCCATTAGGTTAATGAGAATTCATTATTCTTAGAACCTGCTCTGAATTTGGCATCCGCCGTGGACACACAATGTATGTGAAGAACATCAGACCGAGCTCATTTTGAATACCCCCTGAGGCAGGCTGCACATGAAATATATGGCAGTAAAACACCTGAACATTGAGCATCCAGGGTGGAATGTCGCAATTCCACTGATTGCAGTAAATACATAGAATCACAGAATCGTTTAGATTGAAAAAGACCTATAAGATCATTGAGTCCACATGTTTGTGTTATACCATAAGTACTCAACTTTTAAATCAAGCAGCACAATTAGTGCATGGCTGTTCTTCACACACCTTAACATCCCTTGCTTGACAGCTTTATGCGAGAAATTTTACCCCTCTGTTTGAATAGATTTAAAGCAAATCTGCCTCAATTTTTTCCAAGTTTGCCCCATCTCCTATTGCCTGGCATTGCTACTGCTGTCACTGAGCAGTCTGAGGCTGGAAAACCCTCTTGAAGTGAAGGCACCTTTGTTCCACCACTGACTTCTTTGGAAATACAAAGCAATGGATACATCCCAAACCCATTTTTCCATTTGTGGAGCCTTTCTACCGAGTTGTTGTCCTGTGATCCACTGCTACAGAAGTTGAGTGCATCTTTGACATATTTTCTAGGTGGGGCATGAACACATACTCATTTCTGAAAGAAAGCATTTACTAGAAAGCTCCAAACTTAAGATCACTAAAAAGGACAAGAGGCTGGGAATGTGCTGGAAAGAGAGCAGTGTGCTGTGGTGGGATGATTTCAGCCTCAGCTTTCTTTCCAGCTCTTTTGGAGAGCTTCAGTAACATGCCAATGTCACACTTCTGCTCCCGGCAGACTGACCACAGGGGACAGGACCTGGTCTGGCCACTTGGTCATGGTTACCTAAGGCAGCCAAAAAGTTCAGGAGCTGCTTGTGGTTTCAAATCCCAGAACCTGTAAAGCACAAATACAGGTTCTAAATGAGAGGCTGTGACCTCTACACTCACCAATAAAACATGCCCAGAGTCATAATAAACAAAACATTACAATTCAGGGTGGCAAGGCATAAACCAGTCCAATGTATTTTCTTTCTGGCCACTTAAGTAAATCTTAGCCTTTACCAAAAGCTACCTCAGTGAACTAAGTTAGCAAAACAATCCTGATTACAACATAGGGGAAAAAAAAAAAAGTCAAATAAACTTAACCTAGGGTTTCTCATGGGATGTTTTATGATCTTGTTGTTGCAGAGCAGAAT
>JAVHNF010072118.1:0-27142 GCA_034783455.1 Micropsitta finschii
AATAGGCAAATTCTATGTCTAGAGTAGACTCTGAAAGTCTCAGTTTAGTTTCTTGCTAAAGGGGATTCCTAATAGGAAAGTATAATGTCATTGGGCTATACTTAACAGATGCTAGATTCCACCAAACCACCACTAAAGTCCTTCACTCCATAATTTCTTACTAGTTTCCAAATATGTAAGGATCCTGGTATGTTCTTTTTTTCACATATTTAATTTGGCTTCGTTATTTTTGCTTTTGCACCTTTACAGCAAGGAAAGCTAATGATATGCTGCGTACTGAACAGAAGAGCACATTGCTGGCTCATGGTCAATTCAATATCCATTAGGATCCACAGCTTTCCAACTGGCTGGCCCCAGGCTGTACGCATGTGCGGGATTATTGCTACCCAGGTGCAGGACTTTCCATTTTCCTGTTAAGCTTCATGAGATTCCTAGATTGTTTTCTTTAAAAACAGAGTGTGGTAGTGAATCCAATAACTGTTTGCCATTCACATCAGTAAAGATGGTCAGAAAATGTTTGCCTGATCAGGTTTCCAGGATGGCAGAAGTGACTGGAACATTGTTGTTACGGAGTATAAGTAGGAAGAGGGTAGCTAACATGAGAACAATGCTTAGTCACTTCGGAACATAGGGCTTCTGACGGTAAATGTCTTCCCTAGCACTTCCTGAACTGTAGAATTGCTTCTGAATATTATACCAGTTTTGGGTGGTTGCTGCTTCCTGTTCCAAATTCTAGCTGTACTCTTTGCTGTTCCTGCAGATTGTAGGTGAATCCCAACTACTACCTCAAAAGTGCCTGTAAATGTTTATTCTTACTAAGCTTTTATAGATTCAATTTTTTTTTTTTTTTGAGGCTGTGTTTCCTTGTTTGTACTTGAATGGAGTCTGTTGTATTAATTATGGATTTTCAATTTTCACTGCAGCATTTTTAAGAATGTTCACAGAAACGTTGAATATTTCAAATGGTTTCGTACATAGCTAACTTCAGTGCATACACCTCTGCCTTTGATTCAAAATGTAAACGTAGCAGATCATGTTGCACAAAGAGTCCTTGTAAGATCTGTGTTGTAGAAAGGTCTGTAATACTCAGAGTTAAAGTTTTGGTAATTTTTAATTTGTTTCTAACGTATGAAAATAAGGTCTTTTTATATAGCTCTTAAGATTTATATAGTTTTCAAAAATAACCCACAGTTGTACAGGTAGGCATCGAGAGAGACAGATGAAAATCAAATTCATCTAGTCTGGATAAAACTTGAACTTAAAGGTGTAATTTACTTCCTAAATAATCACTCAATTTCAGAGGGGACCAAAAATTCCTCTGGAGTCCTTTGCAAGCTAAAAAGTAGGGCACTTTTATTTAGAAGATGATCTTTTAAATGCTAGTTCCGAATTTTTTATATTTATTGTTTGTATACTGTATACCAAAAACATTCCTTGGGGTTCTGGGGTAATAAGTATTCATTTGAAGGAAGGCTGCACTTGAAAGACTTTTCTGAATCATATTTTCATTTTTGTGTTTCATCAAGGTGGACTACATCCATATTCACTTACTGAGTCCCTGCATGATGTTTCTCAAACCTGTTCCTCTGATTGGCCAGGTAAGCATCTTTGGAATGTGCCATGGTTCTCATGTGGCCTGTGTCTTGGGACTACTTTTCCATAGAAGCAAGGATGAGTTTGGCAGGATACATAGTTTGCATAATCCTGGGTCTTGTCTTGTGAGGGAGTTGGGCCATGGTAAGTTGTACATGGCCTTTTGAAGGGAAAATTAAGAGTACTTTTGAGCTTAGTAGTGTATTTGTAGCTTGGATATACCCTGCTTTTCCTCTGAAACACACCCTTTTTAGAGGGTGAATCCATTTTCTTTCTTTTGTGGAGCTACTTGTAAGTATTGATCTTTCACAGTATACTGATGGATCCAAAGACTTGTGTTCAGAAGTGACTGTGAAGGGGGTTCTGAAGGTGGCTGAAATTTACCTTTAGCTTAAATCCTAATGAGTTCACTAGTGTTTTATAAAAACAGAAAATATCTCTCTTTTAAATTCTTGTTACCTTTTTCCCTTTTAGCAAAAATTGTCTTTTCATTTCCATCTATGAAACCAGGACATTTTCTGCGTTTATTTTGGGAGTATACAGGTTTCTACATTGATACCAAAATCCATGTTGTATAGACTGCAATCTTTTTGACTCACCATTAAGATAAAAATTTACTCATTTTGGGCAGTGTTGTATTACTAGAAATTACTCATTTGGGTAACTGACGTGTTTAACTGTGTGACTAGGGACTGACTGAAGGTACCTTGGAGGAAATTACAGCTAATTTGGAAAGGGGGATGTGTGAGGAAGGGTTGCAGAAGATAATGTGGTTGAGAGATTGGGCAACTCTGGGGTAAGCCATAAGAAAAAGGAGTATGCCACCAGTCAGCATGGTATATGGGTTTAGATATTTGCCTATTATGTACTGATTTTGGTGAGTGCTTTTAGAGGCCCACTGCAGAGTATAAATTGTGCTGGGATTTGCACTATAATTTTTGTGTGCTCAAATTTGGAAAATCACTTGAAGTCAGTTTTCACTGCTGTATTTTAAACCAGAGGTGATTCATACAAACAAATTAACTAAATCACTTTAATATTTGTAGTGTTCTGAAATTATATGTAGATACTTCATGTAGCTAAATGAAACTTGATTTATTTCTAAAGTCAAATTATTAGTTCTGATTCTGATTTGCAATAATAGTTACGGGTGGAAGTAAACACCTGCTTTCTTTAGGTAACATAGGGTTAGGAAATACTCTTCTGATGACCTAAGGAAATACATATATATATATATATATATATATATATAAAAGAACTACTGATAATATTCTGTTTTCTTTAAATGAGTGAACTTCAGGCATAATTCAGGCAACATTCAGGTTTCTGAAAGATCTTCCATCTGGCAAAGCTGTTTATATCATCCAGAAACATGAAAAAGTGAGAGAGTGTTACAGGAAGTTTGCCTCATGACTTCTTCCTGCAAAGCAAGTCATCGAGTGACTAAGGGAAAATCATGCTTTACATCTAGTTCGTGTGTTACTCCTTCCTGTCTCATACAGACATTGTAGTCTGATTTAGTTGACAGATACATTTTTTTAATAATTAAACACCTTGGTAGCAGAGCTTGCTTATCTGTGCTGCATGACTTCATGTTGTAGTTGGCCTGAGCTTGTTTTACAAGCTTTAAGTGTTTTTCACGCGATGCAGTGGAATTTGCAGTGAATGGGTAGTTTGTTCCATTTGCGCCAGTTCTTAACAGCTGTACCTGAAACGGGCCAGGACTCCCCTTCCTGATATGCATGAAGGAGAAATTGTTTTATACTGAACAGTCTGATAAAACGGGTAGGAAGACAAGTGAACAGGAAAATGCGATTTGAGAGTATTAAGTAATTTATAGCTGTGTTTTGGGAGAAGAGGCTATTATTGTTAGGCGAGGGCTACAAAGGAGCGTGCACATGCTCACACAATGTGGAGGTGCTGCTGTGTTACAATGGAGAGGGTGGAGAAGATACAAGGGGTGAGAAGCCGAGGAGCGCTGGTTTGTTGAGCAAGAAGAGGGGCAGTGAAGGGAGCTGGCGATCCCCAGCAGAGCTGCGGCTGGAGCATGGGGGCTGAAGGAGCCGAGTCGCGGCCGGCTCGCGGGCCGGGGCGGACGAACTGGCTCCTGGGGGCGGGGCCGGCACAGCGCTGATTGGGCGTAAGCGGCGCTCGCCAGGAGCCCAGCCTGGAGCGAACGAGGGCCGGGCTACGGGGCCGCGGCTCCCATGGAGACGGACCCGCCTCTTGACCGGGTGTTTCCCTCCGCGGCTCCCGTGAGACGCGGCCTATGGAGGTTAGCGGAAGGACTTGCAGGTTGGTAGCAGGAGGAGCCGAGCCGCGACTTGAGTGGTGCGCGGGCGCCATCAGAAGGCGCAGCTTCCCGTTGTGCGGCAGCTTATCCTTCAGAGCTCCCGATGCGGCACCCGTGCATCTTCCGCCCTCTTCTCTTTGGGGATCAGCTTTTTTGCTGAACCCTTCCTCCTACAGAGTGCCCTCTGTGTGCTGCCTCTGACTCCCAAGCATTACCTTGTGCTACTGTGTGCTCCTCTCTACTGTGGACTAAGAGACTTGACCTTGACAGCCTGCCTGCCATCTGCTCTTCTACTTCATAGCATCTGACCCTCTGGGCCGCAATGTGACTTCCCACCCTCCTCCTGGGATCTGCTGGCTGCCACTGGCAGTGTTTTCTTTCACCCCCACTTGATTACATCTTTATGTTCCTCTCTGCCTTCCAAGTGTGCAAGCCTCTAGTCCTGCAGGATACTTGATGCTTAGCTTTCCAGTAGCATTGCCTTCATCCATTTGGCTGCCTATTCCTAGCCTCCCTGAGGATATTTGCTCTAGGAACTCAATGTCAGTGTTCCTCATAGTGCACTGCCCTCATTTGACATTCCTGACACCTCTGTAGAATATGTACCCATTTCTTAGTACCAGGAGCAATCGTTTCTTCCCACCATACCCTGTATTTTACTTATGCAGTACCTTATGCCTTCTACTCTTCTGACTGTCCTGCATAATGATAAGCTGTCATGTACCCCACAGTATAGCGTGCCCCGTACTTTGCCAGGGGTATATCACTGCTCAGTATCTGGCATCCCAGGTTTCTCTTGTATGTTATTACTCATTATCCTATCCCCTAGCTTCTACTATATTTTATATATTCCAGTCAGGTTGTGTAATAGTGTATATTTGCTGTTTGTATGGCTAACTTTACTGGTAAGGTAAATAGCAAACTAGCTACTAGCAGTAAAGGAGATATCGCATAAGTGATGCAAACTTGGAACATGTTTTAAAAGCTCAGCTTGTGTTGAAACTAGTCTTGAAAGCTCTTAATTTTTGCATATGAGGTTTCTCTCATTTTGTGCACCTCCGATCTCTCTTTCCTAGTTGTGTTTTCAATGTATACATGTGCAGCAGCCTTTGAGCTTAGGAACTTTACCCTGACAATCTAACAGCTTAAATTCCTAGCTCTTTTGTATCCCATTTCCATTATTAGCAAATGGGAAACATGCTGTGGATGGTATTGCTGAGAGCAGTATTAGTGTTGAGCAATTTACGCTAGCTTTGCTGAGGTGACCTCCAAAGATGATTCTAAATACCCATAGAGATGGACCCTTGGAAACTGCTGAGCTCTAAGCAATTAAGATGCTTTTGTCCAGTAAAATACTTAGAGTAGAATGTAATAATTTGGAAAATAGAACAAGGAAAGAAGATGAGGACAGTACACAAGGCTGAGATTTAAAACAAAACCAAAAAATCAAACTCAAAACATCCTCAGTATTTATCCTGCTGCAATCAACAGCTTCTCTCTGTGTATCATAGGTATAAACAGATGTCTCTGGCAGCTGAGCAAGAATGGATACTGGAGCAGAATAAAATGCAGGCAGAACTGGACTGGCAGCACCTCTGTGAGAATCCAGAAAGTAATTGGTATCAGAAATCAGAGGATCTAACACAAAGTCTGTCTTCAGCCCGAGCGCAGGTGAGAATTTCATGTTAACATTTTTTAGGAACCATCTGTTGCATGGAGAGATACGGAGTTTTTCCCACCATGGTGTTCTTCAGGGGAGGCATTACCTCAATTTTCTTTCAAAAGTCTGTAAAATGGTAATTCCACATTGTGTACAGCAGTTCAGCAAATATATTTGATGAGAGACCAGATTAATTTTAATGGACAGTCTCTAACAGTGGCCTTTTACCCCTTGTAACAGTCAGGTTGGTTTGAAAGATGCCACTGCTTTTCTCTTGGCATTGTAGCAGAAGAAAGATTTCTTTTAGAGCAGCCCACGGCCAAAAAGTTTCAGATCACAGCACAGCTTGAATTATGTGGCTTGACTTGTCGACTGGGCTTAAACCACGACACAAGGGAACAATATTAGTCCTGGAAAACTCAGGAGTATTTTTGTAAGTGGGGGCGGGGAATCCTATTTTGTGAAGTGTACAAGCTTCTGTTTCTGAAAAATGAAATACATGTTTATTGTCTAGAGACTGTTATACAATGGCCTAAACATTATTCTCGATGACCAGTTGCCTAGTAAACTCCTGGGCACAGAGAAAGCACTTGTTTCCAAAGTATAGAATGCATTTACTCTGGTGTTTTATTTTACCATCATCTTCCCAAAAATATTGATAGGCATCAATGGGTGTAGGATAGGAACACATCTGAGAGATGAATAAGCATTGTCCATATCACATACAGAAGATGAGACAACAGAGCCAAGTTACTTTTCTGTGAAGACAGTTTTTGACAGAACCAAATGGATGTGTTTTAAGTCCCTGTCCTGTGACTTAAAATACTATTTCTTCGATTTTCTTCTTCCTTCTCTCCTTCCCTTTTTCCCCTCCCTCCTCTCCATACCTTTGTACTGATGTCCTCTGCTTTCCCTCCCTCCTAGTTTGAAGTTGATCTACAGAAAAGACTACAACTTGCATGAAGACTGTTCTTTCTGCTTTGACTGTTGAGAGAGAACAGACAATACAAGCATCATTTAATTACAGTATTTTTACCTGAAGGAAACAGGGTCAACACTGTCTTGAATTAGGTGAATTCATTCTGATAACTTTGTGGCATTTTTCCATTGCACTTTTTTTTAAGCAGTTCATCTGTTTCATACGTTTAATTCAAAATACAGACATATCTAGCCTGGAATATGCATAGATTAGGTGTCACAGGCTTCATTATGGCTCTGATCCATTACTCAATGGCAAAAGGAGCAAGCTGTATGTACAGTTGCTCCAAAACAAAAATGTACTGTACCATCATGGCACATCAGAATGGAAAGAATTAATTTCTGGAAAGTTCCCAAGGGTTTGTGATAGCTGCAATTCAGGGTAGATTTTAAAGTTGTAGATTTTAAAGTTGTAGTTAAACTTTCAAGGCAATGCTTTAAAATAGTAATTGCCAGCTGTTTAAAATTATGCCTTTTATTTCAGTGTCACAAAATAGTTTTTCTTTAATTGCTGCTTATTAAAATACATATATTAAAAAGAGAACCATTCAAAATTGCAACCGTAATGCTGGTTTGAAACCATGCTGAAGGATAAGGCATTGTGAGTAGAAAATTGTCCTTTGTAAAGGAATGAAAGTAGAATGTGCTGCCATGTGCCCTGCTGGGCAGCTGCAGATGCTCAGCAGTTAAGAGTGTATTGTCAGAGCCTGCTGATAAGAAAAAGCAGTGTTAAGCAAGCCTAGTGGTTTCTGAATGCAGAAAGTGATGTATTCAGGATACTTCATGTAAATATTTTTATTAAAAAATTAGACAAAAGCAGACTGCTGGCAAAATCTTACCATAGAGCAAGTTGGTTTTCCACTTTGATTTCAAACTAGACTGATTGTGGATTGATTGCTCAAATACCAAGAGAACCAGAATTGGGGAGGGATTCTTTTAGTGTTTCACATGCACTGATTTCTTCCACTGTAGCTGACTGTTCTTCTTGTTGGCAAGACTTTGTTTCCATTTTCACACTTTTCTTTCTGTTTGTTATATACTCTGTCTTTGTTTCGTACTTTTAGGCTGTAGGATAAGCAATACCCATCACAGCAAAATCATTTTTGTCCCTGTTTTATGTGAAGGGCTCTTGTTTAAAAAAAAAATAAATGCAAAAAAAAATTATTATTGGGGACTATAACCTTTCATCTTAAATTTTCTGTACAAAATTAATTGTAAACAAAGGGGAAAAGTGATTTAAAATTTAAAATTGATTAAAATTGTGTCAGTGAGTCTTCTTAAAGAAGGAATCATGTGTTAGCTACTCTCTGGTTCACATGTCTGAGGCAAGAATAGTTTAAATACACCCTAGTACAGTATCTTCAGCATACAGGCCCTTTCTTCAGATTGGTTTGAGACCCCATAAGGATGCTACAAATATTGCAGTAGTCATTCTTGACTTTAATTAACAGAGATGTGACACACACCAGCCTGGAAAATCTTGCTTGTAACTGATTTTGAGTGTGACTTAGGCTATGTCAGCCTCACTGGAGCATGTTAATAATATCATACAAGTGCACAGATAAAAGATTACTTGCAGTAGTTATGAGTGATTATGTGGTGTTCTGTCTAGACCCTTTTCCACTGGCAGAAGTCTGGAACTGCTGTATTTCTGATTGAAACTGTGATGATTCATTTGTAAGTTGCAGGTTGAGATGAAGTTCTGGGCTCCAGAAAAACCCTGAGTGATTTGGTACTTTCCCTTCATGCCTTTTCAATCTTTTTCCCTTTTTTTCACCTTAACAGCCTCAGAGAAATTATAAAAGCAGAATAGACATTATCCTCATTTTATTCATACCTTCTACTGTTAGGGCAGGAAGAGCCACAGGAGAAAGAGTCTGTAGGGCAGCTGTTGCCTTTGTGACAGGGAAATTTTATCTGAAGGCTATTATGTTCCAGATCATGCTTTCACATTGCGCTCACAGACCAGACTTATGACTGGGGAAATAAGGAGATGGAAGGAAGTGTGGAATGATGGAGAAGATCAAAAAGGAGTAATGTTTGAGTCTGTGCAAGGCATAAATACTGATACTGAAGTGTTTTTCTGATATGTCATGTGCAAGGCCTCATGGGTTGCCTTTCCCTCTCAAGAGGCAGAACTGCTGCTTTGCACAATTTAAGGTTAGGATTGAATGCAAATTAGAAATTTTTTAAGGCTCAGAAATGTAAATTAGCAGCACTCGATACATATATTCCAGATGGTCTTTTCAGAAACATCTGGTCTGGACTGTCTGTGAATTAGGATTCATTTAGTGACTGTAGGAATGTGTAGTCCACAATTGCAGGGCTTTCTAATACTCCTGTACCAAATAGTATCTTCATTTCTTAAATGTCTGATGACAAATGTTTCTATCAATGACAGAAGATTTTACAGAGGTAGAATCTAAATTCTGCATTCTCTGTTTGGATGAAAACACAGTTATAATACACTGTCATCAGTCTGATGTAACTTCTTTAAACATGTTTGCAGTAGCACTCTGAATGAAGAAAGAGCAGAAGTAAATAATGTCATCACTCTAGTATCCTGGTCCTTATATCCCATGGATCCTACTGAAACTTTTTCCTGATGATTGTACTAGAATTTCAAGAAAATTCCGGGTGGAAACACCAGGAAACATGTTCTCCAATCAATGTCTGTGTTTGGGTTTGTGGTTCTTTTTTTTGGTTTGGTGTGGTTTTGTTAGTTTTGTTTCTTTGGTTTTGGTTTGTTGTTGTTGCATCTGGTTTTCCTTTTTCTTCCCTCCCCCATAATTGCAAATTTGGAAATTGAAAAGGCATTTGAAAAGGCATATGAGAGGAAGTTTTTCCATATTTGTCCTTTTTTTCTAAACATATGTTGCTGACTATTGACAAGAATTGGATTCTGGAGCTAGCAACCATTGGTGTAACAGAGTAAAGCAGTTCTTACACTTTGTGGTCTAGAATGTTTCACATTCTAGTCCTGATTACACCATCATTTTATTCACACAGGATTACGTTTACAAACTAAATCTCTAGAATAATCTGTAAGGTTGCATGCAGCCTGTGGAGAAAACACTGAGCAATTCGTACTCAAAAATTTCAGAAATTGAATGATACTGGGATTACTCTGAAATAAGCAAGCTGCTCATATTTTGCTAGTATCAGTTAGTTTTTTAGAGAAGTTAAAGCAGCTTTGGTAAGTTTGGTTTTGTCAATTTCTTCAGTTCTGGAAGTCTAAGAATGACATTTGCTCATCAATTCATATTTGTATCAAGTACAATTCCAAAAGTCAGGCTTCAAAGCCTTTGTGAAAGCAGAGCTTCAGTTGTTCCTTCTACATTGTTCACTGTTAGCTTATCTGTAACTAAAGCACAAACAGAAGATACTGTTACTTATCTTCAGTCTTAAGTGCTGAGAGGTTTTCTAGCTATTCTCCATTGTTCAGGTTGTCTAGGTGTAATCCATGCACTCCTTCCCCTTTTCCAGTTTAGCAAAGTATGTCCAGCTTCTTTATGTTCTTGTAACCAATTATTTCCAATGATGCTTTCAAGAATTTGGCAGGTCAGAAAAGTGACTGCTGTTGAACCAGTAAGTTCTTTAAGGAGATGGGTTACCCACACATGGAAGAGCTAGAGATGGCACGCTTTAAAGAACAACAGTATTAAGACAGAGCTATCTCCATGGCTGTTCTCCTCCCCATCTATGCCTTCTCCCACATCTCAGGTTCTCTTCAGAGCACATTTTTCCCTGACAAATCCCCAGAATAACCAGATGTCATTTTTCTCTTTCTATGGTTCTTTTCTCCCAAGTCTATTCATGAATTAAAAGTATTAGGATCTCTGTGTGATGGTGTGGAGAAAATGTGTTGCTCATTAATGAAATGTGTTGTATTGTTATTTTACAGATATTTCAGTGTGATGATAAAATTTCCCTAAGCAAAAATATTCCTACCTTGGAAATAAAAAGGCTTCAGGAGCAGAATGCCAGTCTTCGGGCTGCTGTTGCACAAATGAGGAAAGAAATGGAGAGTTTTGATAAGCAGATGTCCTCTCTTCCTTTTACAGAAAATGGACAGCTTGCAGAGCGAGGTGACTATTCTTGCCACAGAACTCTAAACTCAGTTAATGAAGTGTAGCTGTGGTGGTCATGACCTAGGAGGGCTATCCAGCCCAGGTGTGTGTTATAGATCATGACTGTGGGGTTCTCAAGATTCCACAATACATTAACACACAGAGACGTGAGAGTCTCAGAATTTCTATAATACATATTACTACAAAACTATTATTAGTAAAAACAAATATGCACACACTGTTAAGTCACTACAAAATTACTGTGAGGAAAGCAAACGTGTGTATATATATTGCAAGAGTAAAGCAAGTATACATACATTACAAGTAATTACAGATTTCCATATAGTGAAGCAAGTATATAGAAACACAGAATGGTTTGGATTGGAAGGGACCTTTAAGGATCACCTAGTCCAGCCTCCCTGCCATGGGCAGGGACATCTTTCACTAGAGCAGATTGCTCAAAGTCCTGTACAACCTGGCCTTGAGCACTTCCAATGATAAGGCATTTACAACTTCCCTGGGCAATCTGTCACAGTGTCTCACCACCCTTATAGTAATTTCTTCATAGGAGAAGTATTCAGGCCCTCTGATCATATTAATGGACACCCTCTTTAACAGGTTCTGTGCCTTCCTTACAAACCTTTCCTCTGTGTGTGCCTGTAATATATTACGTGAGGAGCTACCGGTGTGACAGTCACCACACCACTCCCAGAAGTGAGGCGAAATGATAATGGGGAAAAAAAAGTCTAATTTCAAAGGTGCTGTACATCACTGAATCTTGAGTCAGCCATGTGCCCCAGTGAGGGTCAGGTCTGTTGGGGAGATTGCATGCAGGGAAGCTCTTGCAAAGAGGCTCATTTTTGGTGGGTAGGTAGGTAGTACTTTTTTTGTGTGTAGGTATGTAAATGGGCATAGGGTATTGGTTCCAGGTATAGTTGTTGCGATTCCTGTTTTCATGGAAGGTCAGTTTGTTAACACAGTTTCTTTGACCTGAGTCCACCAAGCTTTCTTTGTCCTGCTACTATGGCTGAGTGCTAAGGAAATGCCCACTAACAAACAAGAGTAGTCTTTCTTTAATAAACAATAAGCATACTTTAGCTTTGTTAATAATGAAACATTAATAATCAATTAAAGCAAAACCTCCATTAATTTTAAATAAAAAACAAATTCAAGCACAGTTTTTGTGAGAGGCAGCTCAATTAGTTCAGTTTTTTTAAGATGATGTTATCCAATATATAATAGAATTACAGCTGCTAAAGTTGGGCAGTATCCAAGAGATGGAATAATCTCTGTCAGTTGATAAACATAAGTTTTCAGAAATGTGTTATTTGTTTTCTTTATGGCTGAAATACTTCATTCAACTGATCTTTCTTGTATCCATTTTTTAAATTTATGGAGATTATATTCAATCATATTCAATCACTAGAAGAGATTATAATATTACATCTGATATTTTTAGGACAGTGTAATTTGGAGAAGTGCTTCTGATTTCCAGAAAGTAATCTGTTCTTTCCCATGACTTGTCCATACGCATCAATAAGTTGGGACTCACATTTTTAATGGCACTAAAAGAAGAATTGTTCAGGATTAGCTTCCATTTAGTGGTGATTTTTTTTTCAGCTGTGACTGAAAGAAGCTGCTGTACCTTAAACATTCTCATTATATTCGGTATTGCCAGTTTCCCAAGAATGATTACCTGAGGCAGTATTGGGAGAAATAAAAACTTCTTTGTGCTCCTTTACCCATAAATTGAATTTTCTCATGTGTCATCTCTGTTCGCTTCTGTATTTGGTAGCTGACTTATGTTTGCATATTTTAGGACTACTATTATTTTTCTATTTCTTCAGCACTTTTCATAATATAATTCCTGAAGTGGTATACATGCATAGTAATATAACAGAAGGCCAAACAAAGCAGCTGTTGCTATGAAAGCTTAAGCTGGATAAATACAGATATATTTATATTATACTCATCTTCTCTTTTAGGTTTATTGTGCACAAACAAAATTTCAACTGGAACCACTTTGAGCAATACCAAAGTCAGCTCAGTTAACTTGGATTGTATAGTAAACCAAGGCACAGAAAAGGTATGAAGAGGTTTAAACTCCTGAAAATACCTGTATGTTCATGTGTGTGTAATTAAATACATATTATTTTAATTTGAATAAATATTAAAAGCTCAGGCAGTATGTGCTTATGTGGTTAGCTGGTAATGAGTGTAAATCAGATGAAAGCCAGCAGTGATTTATTTCAGCCTGACTTAAGCTCATTCTTTCTGGGGAGTACATTTTGACTAGTCGTCCCCTGTCACAAATCACTCCTGATCTTCCACGCCCTTCTGGATATGTTTTTTCCCACTTGCAAATTCTCAAACTGCAGTGTGTCGCCTCCTCAGGTTTTCCGCTGTAAATCCGTATTTTAGCCTTTTTCTGAAGTGCTAGAAGTCTTTCAATACCGTTCTGATCAGGAGGCAGGAAGTGCGGGAGCCGTGTCCCCGGGGGCGGGCAGTTGTGGAGCCGCGCACTCTGACAGGTCCCGCTAGGGGGCGCCAGCCACCTGCAGCGAGTGCTGTCGAAGGGCTCGCTGGCCCTGGAGCGCTCTCGCTCGGCTCCAGGGCTCACAATGTCACTCCCATCGCGCTGCTTTAAAGGGCAGAAATGACTTAAATTAAGTCATTAAAAAAGTTAAAGGGCAGCAGGCGTCTCTGAAAAAGTAATACAGGAATTGAAAACTGGGACAAATATCGAATACTACGTAAGGCTTAAGTCACTGTATGTTCTCCCCTTCCTGTCTCCCAGGGATTTCATGATGTAGTAAATGGAGTCTCATGTAAGATAGAAATCCCTTATTTTTTCATTGTATTTTAACCTAATTTTGAGGTAATCTGTAGAATCTACCCATAGAAGTTGCATGCTTTTCTCTTACTGTTAAGACTCACCAGTAGCCATCTAAGTTCAAGTAAATGGAAATAACAGCGAGGCAATAACTAAGGATGAGAGGTGGAGCCAGCCTCCCTCTCTGGAGGCATTCCAAACCTACAGGACAGTTTCTGTGTGACCTGCGCTAGGTGGCCCTGCCTTAGGGGCAGGTTGGACTGGGTAATCTCCAGAGGTCCTTTCCAGGCCTGGTGATTCTGTGGGCAGTTAAAACTAAGAGCTTTAAGAGCTGAAATAATACCAGTGATTAAACAAAATTTTGGGGCCTTGGGAACCTTGTGTGAAAACATGCACAAGCCACCAGGCACAGATCATGTTTAATCTCAGTTTTATCTTTTTACTGAACATAGAAAGAGATCTGTTTGTTCCTGCTGTTAAATTATAGTTAGCAAATCAGTGTGTGGCAGTGTAGACAACATAGGTTTATATTTTCTTTTTGACCACTTCTAGAATTAGGTGAAAATTTAATCTTATACCATCTATTCTGCTGCAGCGAACATTTTATGAACAACTGTCAAAGATGCATTCTCATTTTCTTCACATTTCTTTAAGTGGGGATAGAGCCTTAAAAGAAAAGTAGGGAGTGGCTTTGCGTTGGAGACAGTAAGATAGGAATGAAACATTCTCTATGCCAGAGATTAATCCTTTGCTTCATGATGCTAAACTGTAACTGAGTGCTCAGGCCAGATATGAGAACATTTTTCAGGCAGCAATGTGCATCTTATGTGTGAAATGCTGAATTACTTGTGCTTTATAGGCATGTAGTAAACAGCAGATGTGCAGACCAAAACTCAAAATGAACAAAATGCTGGAATTGTAGTTAATGCTGTCTTCACTGATGCTGACCTATCATTTCCTGTATTTCTGCTGACTGCTTTATTTCTTCTTCCTTGGTACATAGCAAGCCTTCTTAGGCATAGACTGGCAACTGGAAACAGTCCTGTTACAAACAATTGGCAAAACTTAATCGGAATTCTTTACTGCATATTAGAAGTGCTTATCTCTTAACATTTTTTATACTGTCTCTGTGCTGCTTCTGTTTACCATTTATTAATTACATGCTAAGGATGTTCTTAAGGCCATGATGAATGACATGCAAAAATATCCCTAGCTTGGGGAGTTTAGAATCTATTGAGCAATAACAGTAGCTAAAAATGTGGGACCAGATGTGAAGTCAATATGAAGAACTATAGTGATAGGGGTTTTTTCCCATTTAATATAACAGAAGTTCTGGGAGCATAATCTCAAAATTACTCCAGAGCTAAAAAGTAGCTAAAGAAGAGGAAAGTTTATGTGAGAACTAGTAAAATAGGCATGGAGATTATTGCATGTATGTGATTTTTTTTTTTTTTTTTTCTCTTCCTTTTGTTTCAGCTCTGCGGAGAGTTTTTCCTCCCACCTTTTTTTAGTACCAGCTTTTCTGTGTTTTTTCTCTTTTGTATTGTAGAGTTTTACTCTGGGCATGGAGCTAAAGGTGGAAAGGTTTCTGAGTTCAACTCCTAACTCTACAGTGTACACCCTCTCACCTGAAAAAAAAAACTTGTGTAATGCTGCTGAATGTTTTTATGAAAAATTCAGGAAAAATACAAATTTAAGCAAATGTTATTCCTCTCCCAGCTCTGTGATGTGCTTTTACATCTTGGTTCAGTGAAGGTGGTACATAGTGTGACAGCCAGTCGCTGTTAATTGTCACTGCCTTGATCTCTTTTTATGTTAAGTTTCAGTGTGTTAATTTAACAGTTTATATGATGAGAGCAGAATGTAATAATTTGTGTCTGCTTTGGTGTAAATTGCTGTATGTATACCAAAGTGGTGTTCCTTTTTTTCTTTCACCTTGGTACCTTCATGTTTTTATATTCTAGTCCTGCAGTAATTTCTCCACCTTTCTCCCCCATAGTGTTTGTGTACTTTGCTTTCCATGTGTGTTCTCAAGAGCTTCTTCTTTTCTGGTAAAACTATCCAAAGAAGTAAGAGAATGGGAGTTTCATGACCCACTAAGGCAATGGTGATTGGGTCTTTTGGGTAAATATTTTATCATAATGTATATCTGCAGGTAAACACAATTAAGTTTGCAGAGACAAAACTTAAAATTGGTTACAAAACCGATTTTAGAATCTTTACTTTTTAGTCTTCAGCGTTTCTCTTTAAAAAAATGTTTTAAGTTGTATTTACCTCATGTGTATGCATGCAATGCTTATACAGAGAAGAGTTTGTGATAGTTTGCTATCTGCAGTAAAGTGTCTTTTCCACATTTTATTGTAAAATTAACTGCTCTCTAGTTTACACTTACACAGTGTTTATTCTATGTGTGTTATTTTACACATACAGTTAACAATATTTGTGGGAATATCCCAAGCTGTTAGTGTTTTGCCCTATATTGCTAAGAATAGGTTTCATTTGCCCTTTATTGTGAAGAAAATTCTGAAAATGGACCCTCAAAAATGGCTATAGATTTCAACTTTACACTTTTTCTTCAGCTGGTTTCTGATCTGTGTTTGTAGAAATCTCTAAACCTACAGACTTCAATATCAAAATATTCATTATAAGCACTATCTGGTTTTTTCCAGGGGCCAAAAGCCAAAGTTATTGAAGAAAAGATGGTAGATCTTGGACAACAGTTTCCTGACATAGGTCCTGGTGTCAGTCTTCGGTATGGTGTCAGCGGCACTCTACAAGGAATGCAAAATAACCTGAAGGAAGCAGCAAGAAAAATTTCTATTCTGAGTGAGGAGAAGCAGCAGCTGATTGAAATGGGAAATGGACTCAGGGCAGAACTCAGAACGATATTAAAGGAAGGTAAATTTATTCTACAGAAGAGTGCAAGCTTATGTATTTAGAATAAAACCTGGGAATCAGTTCATCCTTTGAGCTTTAATATGAAGACAAAGTACTGGACCTGTCTGATTCTTGATCTGTATAATTTGTGTTAGACTGTGGTGCTAATTGTTGCAAGGACGATTCTGTGATAGGAGGTACTAGCACAGAACAATAAGAGCCTGTAGGCAGTAACTTTTGCTGATGAGCATCTTAGATGGACTCCCTGATGCTCAGATGCCAGTGTGGGAAATAGAAGTTGAACTAAGACTTCTTTCAAGAGCAGAAAAGAGGTAGTTTATCTCTTGGAATAAAAACTAATGCTTCATGAAAGTGGAAAAGAAAGCAGAATAAGTTTACTATAGAGTAAACTTGAATCAAGAGTATACATAATGCAAGAAGATTTCACTGTGGACATTTAAGCTTCATTCAACAATTGCTCTGGCAAATAAGCAAAGGAGAAAAACACAAGGCCTATTTCTGTATAGCACTGAATCCGTCTGCAATGAGGCCTGTATTGTGTTTCACTTATATCCACTATAAGCTTTGGCTGGGAATGTAATATTGATGATAAATAACAACAGAGAATGGCTTCCTTAGTATTTTCTCTCCTTTATAGGACTTTTGCATCCTGTTAGCTCTAAGCGCTGCACAGTTTGTGTTGTGTCTGGTAGCCTTTTTCCAAGAGAGCTTGTCAAAAGAATACAGTGTCAGCTATCAGCTTTAAAGCATCTACAGCACAGGCTTACAACACAGGTAATAATATGCTCTTGAAATCTAGTGATAATGAGCAGTTAAGCCAGCTGTAATTCCATGAATAGAACTTTCCTAAAATTCTGCATTTAGATATCTTTTACTGACTTTAGCTCAAATTTTCCTTTGGTACCTTGGAAGATTTCATAGAATCATAGAATATCCTGAGCGGGAAGGGACCCCCATGGTGATCTTTTAGTTCTGACTCCACACAGGGCAACCTAGAAGTTAAAACTTGTATCTAAGACGATTGTCCAAATGCTTCTTGAACACTGACAGACTTGGGATCGTGACCAGTCCTTGGGGAGCTTGTTCTGGTGCTTGACCACACTTCTTAAGGAAGAACTTAGTCCTAATATGCAGCTTGCATGAAGCTTTAAGCCATTCCCTTGCATCCCATCACAGACACCACAAGGAAGAGATCAGCACCTCCCTCTCTCCTCCCTCTTATGATGAGTTGTAGACAGCAGTGAGGTATTCCTCAGCCTCCTTTTTTCCAAGCTGAGCAAGCCAAATATCCTCAGCCACTCCTCATATATCTTACCCTCTAGTCCTTTTACCACCTTTGTTCCCCTCATTTGGACACATTCTAATATTTCTATATACTCCCCATATTGTGGAGTTCAAAACTGCACACAGTACTCAAAGGGAGGCCACACCGATGCTAGGTATAGCAGGACAATCTCTCCTTTGACCAGTTAGCTGTACTGTGCCTAATGCACCTCAAGATACGGTTGGGACTTTTGGCCGCCAAGGTACACAATTGACTCATACTGAGTTTACCATCAACCAGAACCCCCAGATCCCTTTCTGCAGGGCTGCTTTCCAGCCTCTTGTCTCCCAGTGTATACAGACATCCAGGATTACGCTGGTAATTCCAGATGCACAATCCAGCGTTTGCTCTTCTTAAGTTTCGTATAGCTGGTGATTGCCAAGTGCTCCAGTTTATCAAGATCTCTCTGTCTTGATAAACTGGATCAAGACAGTTTATCTGTCTTGATAAACTGTCAAGTACTGTTACAGGAAGTATTAGCATCTTGTAGTGTGAGGAAGGTCCTTAGAGAAAAGGATCAGGGAGAATTAAGTAAATACCCTTTGCTGGCAGATCAGTCGTGCATATTATGCGACAGTAGTATCGGCTACTTCTGGAGCAGCAGATCTTAAGCCTCTTGCAAAATTCCAAAGTAAAAAGGTCAGCTCTGGTCCTAGATGACAGTCCTGAGCAATTGATTCTGATCTCCCTTTTGTGGGGATTCAGAAGGAAATCGGTGGGGCAGCTGTTAGTGTGCTGGAAGCCTGGAAAGTGGTCTGCCAACAGGTGAATTTACTGTGGAATGCCTCAGTGTGCTTGTGGATATGTAATTTGTTCAGGATGCTTGTGAACATTTTACTGACTTAAAGTCACAAGCTTGGCATCCTTGTTTACTTGAACTTTCAGTTCACTGAACTCTTTCTTAAGCTGTTAAACTCTTAACACTGGGAATAAATTTTTCAAAGGAGATTAGGGTCCAGCAAAGCATTTGAGTAGACCTTTTGTAGCCTGCTTGTTTCATCTGTGCACTGCTTGGATTGAGTCTGAAAACTATTAGCTAAATGCTTATGCAAATCATAAGTAAAAATGATTTCCAGATGTGGGCAAAATTGCCATAATTCAGAAACTTTTTTTTTTTTTTTGTGGGGAAGAGGTTAACAATTTTTGTTTCATTTTCCACCTCTTTAATTTTTCTTTCTTTCACAAGTCATCTTAGAATTTAGCTGACTTTTAAACTGAGACCAATAAATAATCATTGCCCATCCATCCCTTATTTTTAATGAGCTAAGTACTGCATCTGCTGTTTTTCTGACATCATGTATCTCTCATGTTCTTTTTAAAATCATTAAAGGTTGTTCTTGCTTTTGTAAGAATAAATAGATTCTAAAAATACAATTTGTCCATGGCTCTTGGAGAGGCAGCATTTGACTGAGTTTCCAGATGGTGTGCTAAACTCCAGGAGCAGAATTCCAACCTCTTCAGCTCATGGGTTGTTTGGAAGTCATGGTTAAAGCGGCTATAATTGAGGATCTTTCCAGCTCTGGAACCTTTGGGATGATCTCTGTTTCTGCTGGAACTTGTCCAGACTATAACGGATAGCCCTTTTTATATCCAAGCTGTTCATCTTCAGTAGTCTCATTCCAAGCTGCTCTTTACCTACAAGATACCTGCTGAGGCTTCAGCTCGTGCACTGAAGCTGAGCACCAGGCTGAGCTTCCAAACACCATTTTCGATGTTTTTCTTCTAGGTAATCACTCTTACTAGCCAAGCTATGTTTGCTCTTATGTTCAAGATCATCATCCTTACCAAAACCAGAATTTATTACTGTCATACCTTCAGGACTTTCCGTGTCAGTTACTTCATATGATGGGCTCCTGTTTATTTGCTTTACTTTAGTTTGAAATATATATCAAAAGACCGATGTTTATTTTCATCTCCTTTGACAGGGCTGAAGGAGATCTTAAACCTCTTGTAAAATTCCAAATCTTACTTTAATTGCTTCATGTTGAAAGTTAGTGAGTTAGGGTTTTTTACTTGCTTACAAGTTTCTTTTCCATAGCTGATTTATATTATTTATGGGTTTTTTTTAGGACTTCCTTTGGAGTTTTCTTCTGCATTTTAATCACTGAAAAAGACAAAAAGGGAAAGTGATCCTGAGTCACAAAAGGAAGAGTGACAATATAAACTTGAGTAACAAGCAGGATAACAGTGACAGCAGCAACAAATGTAGATTTTTTTTTAATGGATCTAGTAAAAGGTTTATTAGGAAGGTAGTTTGGCAGTGTTAATCTAAATAGAAAATAATTCTGTTTAATATTATTTATAACTGATTATTTTAAATCTAGCGGTGTAACAGTAAACTGAGGTATGCATGTATTATTTTTAGAGACCATGGATTATTTGTCTTGATATAATGTTTCATACTAGGAGATGCAGTATGCAAAGCAACAGCAGCCCTCAAGGATATCTTCTCTAATTGTCTGGTCTGGCTTAAAGGATGAAGAAGCTCCAAGCAGATGCGGGGAAAAGACAGAATTACCATCCACTGAGGTACAGTGCAGTTTTATCATCAGTGTAATTTGCCTTCAGTTGGAATTTTCAATTGCATTTGTTCAGCAGTCATCTTCTAGAATACTTAAAAATATATGCTGCTTTTTTTTTTAATTATGCATTGTTCCTGTAGAAAATAGTATTTATTAACACTTACTAAACTTGGGGTTCTCAGTCACTTTCATGATGTTGTAATTAATCTTCTTGTACAACCTTTCAAAATTAAAAATAATGATTTTCTTTTGACTTGCCTCTTGCTGAAACCTTCTATCTTTCCAAGACCAAGATGCCAATTTTCACATGTATTTGATGTGAAAACTATGTATCTCTGTAAGAGTGTGTTTGAATTTGAACAGGTTCAGCTAGATTTGTCCATTGAAAATCATGGGCCAAAGCAACAAAAGGCAGATGAATTCTTAAAGATTGTTCAAAGTCAGCCACCCAGGCAGAGTCCTAGTCAAGCCAAGCAGGTCCAGCTTTCTTCATCTAGAGCACGTAATTTCTGTCAAGGTATGTGGCAAACTTTAGAAAAGGGATCAAGCCCCTCTGTTCTCAGTCCCTAGAACACTCACCAAGCTAAGCATGTTTTATAAAGTAATTAACAGTTGTTGAATCTTCTAGAATATGGAAGTACAGTATTCTGCCAACTACCACAAAATTTTTACATGACTGTTACTGTTGTTATAGTCCTGTAATCAAAATCTGAAGATCTAATGAGTTTACTTGAAGTGAATTTCACAGTTGCAAGCAGAAGTAAGAATTAAGAGGAACATATATATATATATATATATATATATATATATATATATATATTCACTTGAAGCAAATTTCACTGTTGCAAGCAGAAGTAAGAAAAGGAACATATATGTATCTCTCAATAGTTTTAATGCCGTTGTTGCAAATACTTCCCCCTTTTTATTAAATACTCCTGGAAAATGCAAATATCCTTTTGTTTTGACATAGTCTAAAACTTATCTGGGGCAGATATGAAAGCATTTGAGAACTGCACACTTTGTGTGTTGCCAAGTGACTGATGGATAAAATTGTAATTTGGCAAATCCTTGCTCAATCATTATTTTTGTGTCATGCTAATAGCTACAACACTGCTTAGTATGCTAAGATCCGAAGGCCAAAGGTGTGATTGTGGGCGTAATGTGGTATATGCTGTGGACACACAGTGAGCTAGGCATTGTTATTCACTAGAATTGTATAGTCCAATAGGGAATTTTAACAGAAGTGCCACTTGTAAGGTATGTGCAGTAAACTGTAGCCTTTTCACAGGCAAATGGAAAGGAAACTTTTTAATGGTAGTTATTATCTTAAGCAGTGTATTACAGGTGACTCTTATGTCTCCCAAACTGTTGGCATGTTCATGAAGTAATTCATCATCAGCAAAACCTTGGAAAACTCCTGTGGATGGGACAAAAAGTAATGGCCTTAAATTATAATACTGGAAAAACTTAAAGGATGGCTAATAATGGAGAGTGTTCCCCAGAAGTATTATGGACTCTTTCTTATTAAAGGTCTTTATAAACAAATGGATAAACATTTATCGAGAATGTTCCAAGTAAAGGTGACTTGCATTTTTTCATAAGAGCCACAGCATTCGGTAAGTTATTTCTTACAGTGCTGTGGGGCATGTGTGAATTGTTTAGGGGGTTTTGTTTTGATATTTTTATCATCATCATTATTCCTGAGATCTGATGGCAGCTGTGGGGTTATATGTCAGCCATTTAATAATTTTCAAATGAGCTTTATATTAATAGTGACCTGTTACCATAACATAGATACTCAAGTGCCATACCCAGACTGTAGGAGCAAGAATACAACCAGTGGGTTAAGGGAAGTGATTTGTTCCTGTCTGTTTGGTACTTTTGAGGCCACATCTGGAGTACTGTGTCCTGTTTTGGACTCTGGCACGAAGGACTGATGAACTAGGGTTTAGTGGAGAGTGACTAAGATGGCTACAGTACTGAAACACATGTTACTTGAGAAAAGCTGGGTTATTCAGTGTGAAAAAGAAAGAGACAGTGGGTGGCCTGATTGCTGCTTTTTAACTACCCAATGAGGGATTTTGGAGACAACAAAGCTAGACTCTGAGATGCACAGTGAAAAGAGGCAAGGGACACAAGTGTGCCAAGATGCATTCTGAGCAGGGAGTCAGAAGCACTGTGACATTTCTTCCAGAGGTTCTTTCCAACCTACATTGAATCTAGTTCCAAACCAGTGTATAGATGCAGTGAACCATGTTTAGCAGCACACAAGAAAAAAAATACTTAAAAGGGCTTTCAAAATGAAGAATGGATTATAAGTGTATTTATTGACAGCAGCAGTCCATTGCTGGGCTAAAGTAACATGTATTGACAGACCTGTAGGACTGGAATGGACATAGTGCTGGAAGTCATGATTCATGTGCTTTTCTGTGGGACTGTAATAGGAAGACTATTTCAAGTCAGGCCTATATTGACAGGATAAGCAAAAGGATGTCTTTGAAACGTTACTGATAATGTCATGGAGTTTCATGCTGCTGGTGCATGATGCAACACCACAGGCAGCCTTACAAGGACATCAGTTTCTTAATGTCTAGAAATTTCCAGCCACCATTGCAAAACATACTGTAGATATTTGAGGATCTAGAGAATAGCAAAGTGGAAAGATAATACTGCCAACATGAAACAAGTGAAACATCAATAAGGGGGAATATTTTCCTGAGAACAACCTGAATTTGATCTCTGCATCCAGATTTACCCTAAGAATGCTAGAGTGGTGCTTCTCATTCAAACATGCAGGCCCTGAAATACTGCATTGCAAGAATAGCACTTTTAAAAAGTCTTTTATGTTGTTTATCTTTCTCCTCTAGGAAACCATCCAAATGGTATCTGTAATTCTACTAGACTGAATTCTGCATTTCAGAAACAAGATTGTGAAAGCAGAATCTTTTTTGGAAGAATCTCACCTGAAAATATAAGATTATTTCGGAGTTCTGCTTCTGATTTTTATCAAAGGCTTGCCTTATTTTTCATGGCTGAGCTTTGGAAAAATAATATTTCCTTTTTAAAACCACTCACTTGAATTTAATATATTTATCAAAAACATGGTTACTGTGGGTAGAACTGTCATTAAGATGGAGTGACTTGGTACTGGACTTTCAGGTACAAGTGACACAGATAGACTTGAAAGCTCAGTAACAAAAAATGCTTTGCAGCAAGTTAGTTTGCTTATTCAGTTTCTAGAAGTTCAACTCTACAAATCTGTCACACCAGTAGTTGTGGTTTATGGGCATTTCTGGTGAAACAGAAACAATTGTAGTGTGCGAATGATTATTCTGAACCTGTTAAACAGCTTCATTAATTTTTTTTGATGTACAAAACAGCCTATAGGGACTTGAAATTGCTGGCATGTCAAGTAAGCCCTGCAATTTGCTGTATTTCCAGCATAAGACACAGCTCAATGGTTTTTAAAGTGTTTGTGACTGCATGTTAGCACTGACTTACTGAAGTGGATTGTTATATACTTTATTCATTTCACCCTAGAATTCAGAACTTTTGGAAGCTTCTAAGCAGTCAGAAGGCTATGAAAGATTAACTTTCTCTCTCCTTGCCCTAGCTGCTGATTTTTTGTTTGTACTTTAGGAATGAGATGGATTTAATAATTTGTATGATAATTCTGCAGATAAGTAGAAAGCAAAGGGCTTACAAGGATCACAGGTTCTTTGTTCAGGTGTTTTTTATTGCTCTGTGTTGTTGAAAGAAAATGATCCCGCTGCAGAGGTAGACAGGTACAAGCCATGCTAATACTAAAAGTGTCAGTGTTACATGCATAGACTCTACTAGTAAGAAATGAACATCTGTATCTTTCCTTTTTATATGTCCTAACCCAGAGGCTGAGATCAGGTGGGAGACTTTAGTTGGTGATCCATATCACATGCATCTTGATTGCTGATGACCGGCCATCCTCAAAAGAAAGTTGCTTGTCAGAGAAGTTATATGCTTTCCTCTGAAAATCCTGACGTGTACAACCATGTGATAGCTTCTGTAAGTGCTGCAGGGTTTCTCTGTTCACATGTGGGATACAGGACCTGTTTTGATTTTAGAAATAAATGTTAGACAAGAGGAGAGGAAGCTTTGTAAAACATTTAGGAAACTACAATTCATTTTTCTTCAAATAATTTAGCTTAATCAAGTTTTTACTTGCTACTGGCTAGTTTTTTTCGAAGGAAAGGTGAACATCACCTATTAAAGTTCAACTGTAAACTGCAGTTAGAGTGTAGCCAATATTGTGAAGTGTGCTTTGTGATACCATGTGAAAAGTTCCTGATCACCTGTATCTCCTTGGGTCAACAGAGGCTGGGGTCAGTGCAGAACAAATAAGGGCATAAGGCAAGCTGTATCTGCCCTTAGAATGTCCTCACTCGTCTCTTGGTTTTATACATTTTTGGGGTAGATGATATTCTCTATTTTCCATGCCAGAGGAGGGCTCCAGTTGTGGTGGATGGTCCCACTGTGCATTTTGAGAACCCCCAAATATAGATGCAGCTGAGTCCTGGGTGTGTAAATCTGAGTTTACATTGTAGACTAACAAAGAATGAGATTGAGCTGCTTTGAAGCAAAGTAAATTTTCTGGTTTACTACTTAAACTTGTATAGGAAGTCTTTTACTGTAATTCTCATTGTTACTTGCAAGGCTCTATGATGGGAAATTCTACACTGTATGGATCAAGACTTATCTTAAGTGTTTCCACACTAGACAGAATTTCAACAGCACTGACATCACTAACAGTTCTAAGAGCAATCCATGTGGGTAAAAAGCTGGCTAGAGAAAGAATCTGGTAAAATATTAACAAACAGAAAGAGCACTCTGGCTCGGGCTCTGGCTTCATTCTGGCTCCAATCAGATTTAGACTCATGATTTCTTTTCTGCGTTACATAAAACTTCCATCTTTGAAGTGTTTCACAAATATTAACTAATCTCGTAGTTACATTTGCTTCATTTCAATGGTCTTCACCTGAATAGGAACTTTTTTGAGCTGGTGTTCCTTTAGAAGCACTGTTAGCCATAAGCAAATATCTAGTGACAAGTTTTTTAAATGAAATTTTCCATATGGGGAAATTTTAGTTTGCTTGTGCAAGGTATCCCTTCAGTTTGGGGGGAAAAATAAAAATCTGTAAATACTAATTTCTGATTGTAGTTAACACGTATCAAATAGAAGATGTATGCAGCATTACACTAAACATTTAGGTCCACTTTCAAAAGCAGTTTAGGTGCTTAACAATGATCTTACTAGCTTGTTGCCAAGGTCACTTCTGAGAGTAAGTTACAGGCTTGTAAATTAGGTATGCTTTCCCATTGCTTGTGAAAACCACACAACTCTGCATGGTCATGCTGATTTTGTTCAAGGTCCTTCACGCATGTAAGCAGTCTCAAGCAAACCAATAACACACAGAGGTCCTTATTTAGTTTTCTCTTAGGATATTTCCCTTTAAGTAGCATTTCTGTCTCTGTGGTATTGGATCTTTGTCTTTTGATGTTTTATAGACCAAATCTCACAAGTCTGCAATTTCATGGCTTTAAATTTCTCTGTTAACATTGATTTTTGACAGTCCAAAACTTCTTAACAGCCATATAGAACACTCGTGTTCTGTGTTGTTGTTCCAAACACCTAACTAAACAGCCTTTACTTGTTATAACTGTAGTGTCTCTACTGATGTCAAGAGACAAGCATAGAGAAGACTTCAAACGAAGTAATGTATGTGATTCACTGGTGCTTGGTTACTTGGCCTTTGCATCTACAGGATGAAGGCCTCCCATGTTATTTCTGAAAGTCATCCTATTGATTGTATACAAAAGACCCTTCAAAACTGAGGGAGAATTTAAAATCCAGGCTGTCTGTAAGTAATGTTGACTGTGTGGTCATTGCTGTTAGCCAGATCACAAAAAAGTATTCTCATTCTGCTGTGGCTCCTATTGAGGCAAAATCATCTTTGAAGCTGTATCCAGTACCTTTCAGACACTGGTGCCTGAACTGTTCTAAGCTGTTGATGTTGTGAAATCCTGCTTTGCTATCTGCCAGATATGGTAGTGGTCTAGGGTGATGCATTCTAATGCTTAAAGTCCTTTCTCCCAGGCAGAAAAACACACCCAAAGGTCTTCATGGGCTCAAGCATCCCCTTTCATACCTTCTCCCTCTGTAGGTAGCCACTAGGTGGCAAGCTGAACAACATGATTCGACATTAATAGGAGGAGTCCACTAAGCTTTTGCTACCTGCAATAACAAGTGCCATCAAGCTGACTCACTGTAGAGGCTGCACACACGTGGGTGAACAGCTGTTTCCAGGGAAGCCTGAACATAAAAATTGCTTTGAAAAGTGTTGTGTTTTGACACTAGCCACAGTGCTGTGTTTTGCTTAGAGCATTAAACATAGTAGCTTTGCATAGAGCTATAAACCCTCAATAAGATTAATTAATTCCGTAGTTCAAGAATACTTATTATTTCCTTCCATGTAGAATTTTGTCTGGACTTTCTCTCATGTTCTGCTGACTATGAAAATTTGCCTTATCCTACTAATGTCTTTCTCAATTTGTGCACTTTTTATTCTTGCTCTGTGATTGAATAGCTCCTGGGACTGAAGCCTGTCATGATCAAAGAAATTCCACTAGTACGGTATGCTGTAGTGTATCCTAAGCAAGTCTGTTATATCAACTTCTGCTGTCTGTTTTGTCTCTCCATAGGAAATCTAAAGTTAAAATCTCAGTGCCTTGAAAAACAAGGATTAAGTGGCTGGAGCCAAGCACCTGTAAACATTACCTATAGCTTACAGTAAATACTGTGATTGACCAATTCCACTGATCTTACCTAACAAAACCTGTGATAAGACTAAAGTTAGGTTAGTTGGAGATAGTGGTTTTCAGAGAATTATGCGAGAGGGTGCAGAATGAACTCCCAGTTGGTATTAAGACCAGTCTCC
>JAVHNF010072119.1:951-11143 GCA_034783455.1 Micropsitta finschii
CTGGAAGCTGATTTGGCAGAACACAGCACCCACCACTCTTCGTCTTGGCTATGGGTGAAGAGACCTCTACACACACAGCCAAATTCTCCCTTCACTTGATTGCCCTGTTTAAGTCACACTGTATTCTCCTCTCGTGAAAGAGCACAGGGCAGCACGGGGCTGTGAAATACTCTGCAACTCTTCAACATGAAAGATACTGTTAAAGAAGAAGGGCAATTATTAACCTGTAAGCTAGAGGAGACTGTCTAAGAACTTGGAAGCAAACCTAAAACTTGTGAGCAAGATCAAACTAGTCACCTGAGGGAGGGTGGAGGGGGACAATAAAAACACATTTCACAGGGCAGGAAGGCAGCAGCAGTCTTGTTGGTGCATGCTAGTGAACATACCCATTTCTCTCATTTTCCATCTGAAAATTAAGGTTATTATAAGGCATATATTTCCTATGTCTTACTTCATGAAAACATCTGAAGCCAGGCTCTGCTAAATGATACTTAGCATCTCACAGCTTGTGCCTCTAGGTATCCTATTAAAACTAGTCCCACGTTTATTGGTTTATGCTCACTGCGGTGTGGATGGCATGTTCGCACATATCTGACTAACAACTGATAAACGATGAGAACAGAGGGAGCCTTTGTGGATGAAGATGATTTGCTGTTTATCAGGTACATTTATCTCCCCTGTTTGCTAGAGCTCAGTCGTTCTCCCCCAGGGCTCAGAAACAGTGGTTGGGTGCCCTGAGGCTGGACCCTCCCTTCTCCAAAGCCTCTGTCTTGCACTGTGTCTGCTTCTCACGTTTCAGCAACACCTCAAAGTCCCAAACAGGACCATAGAATGATTTGGGTTGGAAAGGACCTTAAGATCATCTAATTCCAACCCCCCTGCCAACATCAGCTTGCACCTTACACAAATTAAAAGGCATTCTATGGCTTGAATAACCAAGAAGCAAGTGAACACCCTCCTTTCCCTCTGCCATCATTTACCTGCCCTCCAGCTCTCTGCCCTCCCTCAAGCTCCGGGCAGCAGAGTGGTCTCCTTCCCTATGTCTACCCATCCTGGCTGCATTTGTACACCTCTTTCCTTATGTTTCTGCTCCTCTTGCTGCACAAAACTCCTGCTGCTTCTCTCTTGGGCCACACTGCTAGAAAACCGCAGGCTCTATGTGACTGACAACGGGTCCAGCCTCCTTGCTAATACCCATAGGGCAGGAGGCACCATCCCAGCAGGGCTGTGTGACAATGAATCAGGGACTTGTAAACAACACTTCCTCTCCCCTCCACCAGACTTTAATCTCTAGCATCCAAAAGAATATTTCATTTCCCATCAGACCCATGCTCGCCTGTGCTGGTCATGGTGCCCTACAGGACCTGCAGCAGGAATGCTGCATCCCTTGATGCAGAGTAATCATTACCAAGACTTTAGCTCCTAGGAAAGGCTATGGCCATCCAGGTAAATGGAGGTGAACTTTGAGTTAAAGCATTTCAAAAACCAAACGAAAGGAGCGTGTACTTTGAATCAGAATATAAATAAACATTGGAACAGGAAAATTTCCTGTTATTTAACCTGCAATAGTACCGTGTCAGCCTGGTTGCACCTTCTGAAGTAGCTGAATGAGTGAGTCAGAAGGGATAAAAAAGGAAAAAAAATGGAAAAGTAAAATACAAATCACATTGTTTAAATTTTACCTTTAATTTTCCCATAAAGTTATGGGAACCTGACCTGTTTCATCCCCTAGTGTTTATCCCATGCTTCCTAAGAAATGGAAACCAGACCTACTTCTTTTGCAACAAGGCTCTGATCTAGGATGAATTATACTTTCAGTTCTGTCACCGGCCTCATCTACTATGCTGGGTGGCAAATTTTTCAACCACTCTGTGCTTCAGTTTCATGGTCTGCCCAGCAATGATAGCTTTGCCAATCTCCTTTGAAGCAGCTCCCCATGATATCTTTACGAGAAGGCTCATTTCAGCACAAAGCACAGCCTCCTCTCCTGATCACAAGTGGTATGCTGAGGGTTCCACATGCCAGTTGGGTGGCATTGATACAAAAGGACACTGCAGTTAACCTGGTTTAGACCTGCTGCTATAGGGAAGAGAAGCAGCTGAGTGAAGTACAAGGAGTGCATGTGAAACAAGAATGGGATCTCCCATTCCAGCAGCAGAGATCTGCCCTTTCTTCTGCACCAGGGAGCAGGAACGTCTCCTACAGTCACCCTGACACAGATGAAATTAAATAGTAGCCCTCACTGTTCTCCATAATTAATATTCTTTCCTCACACTGCCTCTGCCTCCTTTGATGACTTAAACACCAGCTGTAATGAGCTTAATGTCCTCCAAGCTTCAGTTTCTTTCTTAGCCATAGCTTCAAATAACCCCAAACCCTTTAGTTTGTTCCATGACTTTCAACCATGCTCTCCCCCTTCCACAAAGTACAAACAATTAAGTTGTCAAACATGATCTGCTCCCTTTTGGGCAGAAATCCTGCATCTTGACACAGTTACAACACACTTGAATGGCTCTTTTTTACTCACTCATTGGGTTCCAGTAACATTTAAACATGTCACGTAGGGGAGCAGATCACCAAAGGTGATGCTTTAGTAGTGTTTTCAGTTACCATCCACCAGAGTGAAAGGACAGCCAACAGTGTGCTGACAAGGGGTGTGTGTGGGGGGAGAGGTTAAACTTTTATCCCCAGCAGAAACGCTTCCTCCAGCAGGATGTTTGGAACGAAGCCACTGTTGTGTCCCTATCACCGATGCAGCGTTATTAAAAACAAATAAAGTACAAATCCCACCCACTGGATGAACTCCCTTAACGGGAACCTCTGTCCATCTGGATGGAGCTGCCTCCCGGCACAAGCGGCTTTTGTTTCATGGAGGCTGCCACGTATTGTAAAGCTGAAATTCCTGTTTGGACTTACTTAGAGGACGAATCCCAGGACAGCAGAGCAAAGGAAAAAGTAGCAGCAAAAATAAATACTCCGAGGGGAAAGCATCAGCTGCTTCACCATTATAACATAACCACGCACTTATTTTATTGCTGTTTATTAATAAATGACCAAATCATAATAAATAAATTACTCTTTCAATTGTTTTTCTTCAGATAAAAAAAGGAAAAGCAATTCCATTGCTCAAAGCAAAACACATTTTCTTCCATTTTAAGACACACTTCATGTATCTGTTATTTGCTCCTACACCTTCTGAAAGTTGTTTCATAATATTGTTTCAATCAGTATTCATAATAGCCACTAAGTGAAAGAAGAAACCAAGCAGGAAGTATGTGTGTAAAAGGGTGTTTTGATAAATAGTGGTGATTTGCTAAAGAGTAAATGAGGGTGAGTAACAGCAATGTGCTACTCTGAGGCTTAGTCAAAAAGGTTGCAAACATTTTGGCACAGGGAAAGGTTCACTTCCTAGGAGACGTACAGGAAAGGGGGAAAGCATATAAAGAAATTCCAGGCCAAGAAGAAAACAATCTCACTTGCCCTTCCAGATTTGCTTCCTGCCTCACCAGAAGCCTTCTGCTTTTTTTTAATCCCTGTTTTCATTAATTTTATCTGGTTTCTTACAGTCCAGCATGTATGCTGCCCTTCACACTTCCATGCCTGATGAGTCTCCCTGCAAAGGTGTGGATTAACAAGAGCAGCTCCTTGTCAGGTGTCCCAGAACCAAGGAAAACATCATTAACCACCGGTGCACCCAAAAGGATGTGCTTGGCACACTCTTGCAGGTTTGCAGTGGGCAAGAAAGCTGTTCTGTTTCTATGGACACCTCACCTGGCTTTTCTCAGGCAAAGAGCTTTTCCTCATCCATACCTGAAATATTTCTCTCCCTTCTCCTACAAGCCGGGTAGATCCAATACATACAGCTGTCAGGAAGAGATGGGTTTCCTCCTACCTCTCCTAAAACTAGACATTTTCAGGTGCATTGCTTCCACTAGCACCTAATTAAGCAGCAGCACCTCTTTTCTTTGGATTGCTACCTCTCTATGTTTTAGAAAACATCCTAAGGAAGTCAAGTGTGCTTTTCATTAACAAACTGATAGAAAAGAAATTGGAATTGGACTTTTTCTACTTAAAACATGCAAATCCTCTGAGGATTGCATCTCTCATTTAGCAGCTACAGGTAACCGTACATGCACTAACATTGTGGCAGGCGCTGTCTGTACATTTATCACATAAACCCTGACATCCTGACAAAGCTGCCTGTAATATTCCAAATGTCGAGGCTGCTGTTAAAAACTAACAAAACTCTCAACAACATTTAGGAGAAACAAACAGATCCACAAGGGTCTCACCTATTTTTCAGAGCTGGAATTTCTTCTCCCTAAACTATGCTTGTACATCAAGAAAAGGTTTATCCCAGATCAGCACAGAGGTATCTATTACTCAGGGTCTTGCAAGCCACACTCAGAACTACATGTGCAACTCGAGGGGTGAGATGGCTTTCAAACGCCTACAAAACCAGGCTCTTCCCAAACAGTGTTTTGGAAGGTCTTTCCAATGGCATTTTTTTTAACAGATGCATTTCTCATATCAAAATAGCTCTCTGGAACAGTTTAGGGGACACAAACCACAGTCTACTTCTACCTCAAGGAAGGCAGACACCTCCGGCTGTACATGTTCAACTGAGGAGATCTCCAGAGCTGCACTAGAGCAAAAATAGCCAGGATTTGTCTCCAGTGAAACACTGTGTTGAGGTGGCTGTCCTCAGCTTGTTATATTGATATCAGAGTGGCCGCACAGCACATACATGGCTGAGAAAGCCATGCCAGATCCTGTTAACATGGTGGTACTCAAGAATTTCAGTGCCGCGAGGTAATGAAAATGAAGCTTGTGCTATGCCCGCATCCTGCCAACCATATGACTGCTGTCCTGCCAGAGAAATCCACACACTGCAAAGAGCTGGACTTGAGGAAACTCTCTGCATCTAAATGGACACAAAACTGTGGAAACGGTGGAGGAAGAAGGAAGGGATGTTCCCTGGAAATTTAATGCCATTAGAAGGACAGAACGCAATACATGCCAGCTGCCTGGGTAGGATCTGGCCATCAGGTATTTGAAATCACTGTTCTGTACATAAGAAAAGAGTTATTCCTGGGATTGTGAAGACCTTCGAGTACGCATTGCTGCTCACTTCTTCCTTCAGGGTTCTTCAGGTAATAGTCTCATCCTGGCAGCTCTCTTCAGTTCAACAAGACTAACTTGATTTTTATTTGTTTGGAAAATGACCCTTAATAAAAGGGCTATAAACAAGATGAATGGGTACAGCTCAGGAAACTGCAAATCACCTACAATACACTGCCAAACAAATGCACCGGAATAGACTTCTCAAAGCAAAGCAAGCATGTTTTGTGCAGTCTGTATGTTTTGTGCAGGACCCTTAGCATGGGGTGTTGCGTATTGCACTAAAGAAGTGTGCTAAAGTAGCTTAATTTGTGAATTGCTCATTTGCTCAACACGAACATAGTAAAGAGCCATGGTTAGCAAAGAGAAGGCAAAGACACACAGGCTGGTTTTTATTAGCATTTCAAAAAGAAATGAAAATGTGCAGACTTTGGACACTTACTGTCCTGCAGGCTGACATCAGATCTGTAGTCACAGCTCACAGAAATCGCTACAGGACTTGTCTGCCATCGTCTCCAGAGACAGACCCTCTGCCAGCATTACCCAGAAAGATGCAGACATGATACTGAGCTCACAGAGAGTCTCTTATCTAGTCTCATGAGCAGTGCTCAGATAAATCCTCTTCATCTGGTCATTAGCAGAGGTTAGACATTCAATGGGGGCACAAATCGAAGCAAATATCCACGGTATGATAGTAAAACAGAGTTAGAAATCCTTTCCAGCCTCTGGGCAGAGTAAGGATTTGTTTTCATAACACCATCCACGGGCAGCTAACTCGGAGCTGAGACCTGTTAGTGATGGCTGGGTTTGACTCTGCTCACAGGCTCTCATTCAAGCTGGTATTTTGAATATCACATTTCCCCTTAACCCCCTGATGACTTCTGGGATATGTTTATTGCGGTGGTAGGTGTTCTGCTGCTGGGGTAATTACAGGCACTGTGAGAAGGGCAGCCATCCTCTCAGAGGCAATCGGGTGAGCACTTAAGACTGCTTGAAGATCACTGCTTCAGGGTATAAACAGAGGGTGACTGCTGAATCGCTTCAAATGATACTGCCCTGCAGATGGAGGCAACTGTGATCACCTTTTTCTTGGCACCTGTGACCCAACACACAGAAGAAGCAGCAGGCAGATCTGTCCCAGTAGCAAAGAAAGTGAGGATTTGGTGTGCCGGCAGGATGGATCTCACAACCTGATGCAGAAAGCCACATTATGATTCACACTATCTGCTCAGGTGGAAAGGTACTTGTATTAATCAGGGATTCCTGCATGGCTTTTTTCACTTTGTCAGGAGATATCAGCTAGGCTTCTTTACCAGAACACAGTCTCTTGATGTTTTACGTTGAAAATTAGTATCTCACCCTCTTGATACAGGGATGAAAAGACAGAAACCTAGTTTGACTCAAGGCTTGACCTCTAACATTGTTATAACTGTATCCAGCAGCATGAATCAGCACTGCTTAGTCACACTCTGAAGTGAAGGAAGAAAAAGACCCAACACACACTCATACCTCCCCATCTCCCTGCACCCCCCAACACATTAACCTTCAATAGAACCTCAATCAAGGTACCAAAACAGCTCTTGGTTGTGGAAGCATTAGCACTGCTATTCTATATATAGGAAATACCTAATATGCAAATATTAACATATGAATAATTCATCAAAATGATGAATATATTAATAGAATATATTAAATTATATTAAAGAATTAAATGCATATACAGCATTAGCACTGCAGCACCTTAAGGCCATGTGCCATGTATGTAAAATAGAAATCATGTCTGTGTATGTATATCAGAAAATACACAACTTTGCCTGGGATATTTCTCAGCTTGCAATTTGATCTGTAGGTCTTACACTGGATTGAACTTTCCTGAATGCCCGGGGCTATGCAGGGAGTCAGCAGTCATGTGTACAGCCTGGGGATCTACTCCAGTAACACCTAAAGGCAAATGGCTTTGTCATCAGAAGCTGATGGATGTAGCCAGTTCCTGCTTTGCCTAAAGTTTGAGGCTGAATGATGGAAAAGGCACCTTTAGAAATGGCCTTTTTATTCACAGAAGGGTTTGGGTGGAAGGGCAGGGACACTTTCCCCTATGCCAGGTTTCTCCAAGCCCCATCCAACTTGGCCATTCAAAACTATGTGAAACCAGCAGTCCACATTTCCCAGGTTTGCACAGCACTTCTGGAAGAACCCTTAGTTTTGCTAAACCAGTGATCTCAGGGTCCATTTCTTATTTCACCATGTATTTTGTTGTAGTGTTTCCAGAAAGTTAGGGGCGTTCTTACCGATAGCTGGCTGATAGCAAACTACAGTACCAATGGGGAAAAAGATATAAAATCATTAAGGAAACCTCTCTGATCTATTGAAAATGGCTTCAGAAGGCACCAGAGATGTTTCTAGAAGGAAAAATATAAGATAAAATTTCAAACTGTTTTCAACGTTTAAAGGAACATTAAACCTCCTGAACACTGGTTATTGTTTTCATTATATGCAGCTTTCCATTTGCAAGCTTTATTTTTATAATCTTCACAAGGTCAATGGAAGGGGAAGGAGTTCTGTAAACCCCCCAAGTCTTTTGTTGTCATCCTGGGGGTATGACATTTTTATCTGTAAGGATCGGGAGGAAAGGGTTGTGTCCTCATGCTAAAGAGGTTAACGAGGCCCATGGGAACACAGCTCTGCTGACTTCCAGTGCTATTTACATTGGAGTCACTCTCAATTTCCTGGTCTTAGCAAGGTTTGAAAAGAAAAACATTGCTGATCAACAAAATATTATCTGCACTCCGAGATAATACAGGCGTTAGTACGCGTTAGAATTTGACATAGGACATAACAAAACTACACACATTCATCTCTCTATATAAAGACACTTTCTTACAGCGTCTGATAAATAACTTGTTTCAGAAAATGCCAAACAGCTACAGGAAACACGGGCTCTTGCTAAATGTCTGTAAATAGCCTTAGATATTTTTTGCCATTAACAATGAGATAAAACCAAGTTTAAAGAAAGAAGTAGTTCACTGAGGGTTTGATTATTTCCCCTTTTTAGAAGGCAACTGAGCAGGACTTCTGTCTTTAAAGTACTAGCAGTAGGCTAGGCATGGATAAACTTTCCACTGAGATAAGAGGAGCCTGAAGTCCAATCTCAACAGGGGAGTGAAACCAACCAGCAAAACTGATGAAGCTCAGTAACTAATGATTGATGAGAATAACCCTGTTTGGGCAGAAGCAGCCGGTGAGAGGGGTGGTAGTGGTGGAATTAAGACCCCAAAAGTGACCAAAAGTAAGATATAAAAGGTTTGAAGGGAATCCCAACTGCACAGACAGGACCACATGGCAGGGAGTGATGGCTGGTTTAGAAGCTTTTGTAAGAGCACTTCTAAGGAAGAACAATACAGCAATGAAGCACTCACTGTAGCCAAGGACAGCCTTGTATTACACATGCACTTCACAACACAGACCAATAGTCTCTGAACCTGCTCTACCTGATCTTTATGACTCTGAGCAGCCACCTGTGTTATCATAGCTTTTACTTTGCCAGACACTTATCTTCATTCCACCTTTTGGGGGCAATTCACGCTAAGGCTAGGTACTGCAAACATAGGATTTCATGGTCTGGTGTAAAGATCTGCTTGTCTCATCCCGTCACCTGAAGGAAGATATGGAGCAGGCAGGTGTGGAAGAGCAGCAGCCTGAACACAAAGGTTGAGTGGCTTTGGCCTTATGTGGAAAATGGGACGAAAAATAAAGCCAAAATACACATCCTAAAAGTATGAGTGGGCATATTCTGGGGTCGAAACCCAAAGACAGATCCACATATCTGAATCTACGCATGCACTGAGTTTGCAGAGGCTTAGAGTAACATGGAACATTGCTGAAATAGTTTAAAGAGCTCTGCAGTACATAACACAGCTGTGATCACAGGGACTCGTCCGGATGCTAATATGAGATTCATATGTTCTCAGTACAAGAAGTACCTATCATCTGTGCACAGACCTTAGAAAGAGGTAAATATTTAACTGAAATATATAATAATGTTTGTCATTCACAAAACAGTCTATTTAGATACTAGCATGAAAATAGTACATACGTTATGAATGCTTTACTGTGAGCATACGGTTTGGACTTCGATATAATATCACATCATGATTTGCACCAGGAGACAAACAGCCAGAGAAATGGTTAAGCAAAACAGATCAATGCCTTTTACAAGGCCTGGGAATTTAATAAGCCACAGGATAAATATTGACAAGCTGCAGACAGGTGGAACAGGTTTGTAGAAAGACATAAAATGACTGTTCTAAGGTTCAAGAAACCTTGAAGCTTACTAATGGGTTGTACAAGATAAGTTCTTGGCACGTTCTTCTCTTTCTAAGTCAGGTGAATGAGGCTCAGTCTGTGCAGAACTGTGATGACTTTTAATTTCTTCTGAAGTAATGCTGCCATCTAGATGTAACCTCCTTACCCATGCCCGCTGCTCACTTCAGAGATGCTGCCTTCTCGATTAGAGCAGAGCAAAACCAAAGCATGCTGAGTGCATGAAACGGATCTGCAACTGAAGGTCAGAGGAAAACCAGATCAACTTAAGTGCCTCAGCCTGGTGGGGTAGGGGAAGGATGGGGTACCAAACTGCAGTGGGGAACAGAAGGAAGCTTCACAGCAATTAGCATTAGTGGCCTGAATCTTGTTTCATCCCAACTATGCATGAGGAAAGATTAAATACTACTTTAAGGCCACCATTAGTGGTTGCAGACCCCTCACCCTAGCATATATGAAGAGAGACTGTGAGGTGCTTTGAGCATCTGGGTCAGCAACCATTTTTGTGCAGGAGGCAAGTACTTCCATTCCTGCAGTCTAAGCCGGGGAGCTGAGGGCAAGATAGTCTATAGCTCAGCTCAGACGAAAAGTTGAGCTATAGACCACCACCATATGCAACTTCATGAGAGTTAGACATCAACACAGTTCTAAAGCTTTGGGGCCTGTTTTACTCACAGGTTTTGTACAAGAACAGAGGTTAAATATATATATATATATGTATGTATATACACAGATATCCACTTGTGAGCTG
>JAVHNF010072119.1:11243-30644 GCA_034783455.1 Micropsitta finschii
CAGGTTTTGTACAAGAACAGAGGTTAAATATATATATATATATGTATGTATATACACAGATATCCACTTGTGAGCTGAAACACCTGCCAATGGGACGCTTCTATGTCAACATAAGCTGCTGTGTTTCACTGGTGAGCTGCAAGTTTGGTGGATCCCGAGAAATTGCAGATTTGATCCAATCCCGAGTTCTTAAGATTTCTTAGAGCCTCTCTAGCACCACAGTTTTAACAACATGCTCTTCCAGAAGTAAACTGTTTTCATTCCAGGCACATGCATGCTCCCTAAATAGGCACAGATCTAGATGGGAGGAGGAAAAGGTTATTTTTTGTTGATTTTTATAGCCCTTACCCTTTATCTAAAGGGCACATGAGATGACTTCTATTATGAAGCTCTGACACTGAACCTCTTCATGCATGTTTGCATTTCCTCACTTATAATATGGAAATAGCATTTATCTTCTAATGCCTACAGAAGCAGCTCTGATTTGCATTGCTAGCAGAGGGAATAGAGTGCTGGCCCATCCACAGAGCCCCATGCTACTTGTGTGCATAAGACGGGCTGGAAATGTGGCACCTTTTCCATATGACACTCCTGGTTCATGTACACAAAAAAGCAGTGTAACTGGCTATTCTGTTTATTCACTGTAGCTCATAAAAGCAGGGCTGATCCAATACAACTGTAAAATAGTCCACTAGGCTTTAGAAAACCAGCTATTCAAGCTCCAAATGTGTGACTTGCACTGCCTTAAGCCAGAACCAAAGTGATCAGCAAGTCCCAGCCTTAGCGTGAGTGGGTAACAGTTAGGGAAGCCATCCTGGTACAGGTTTGATGCAGAAATCAATTCAAAAGCATAACCAGGTAGGCAGACTCCTCACAGAAAGCAAGATCATTCTTACAATCTATTTAGGATACACAGCAGAGTTTCAAGTTGGAAAAAAGTCAGGAAACACAAGAGCAGAGTTTCACAAACACTGAAAGGGAAAAACCCCACCAGAAAAGGGGTGATGGTGTTTTAGCAGAGTCTGGATCTTCTTCACAGCACTTGCAAAAGTGAATGCAAAAATATTATAGTCACTGTGAGCGAATTGTTCAAGATTAGCAGCATCCTACAGAACCCGCAAACAACACTGGAGCTACTGGATGAGGCAGAATAAACACACAGGACAACAGGAAAAAAAAAATAAATCAAAGAAATCACTATTTTTCAGTGCCTGCAGCACTGTGTAGATCCATAAATAAAGAATTCCCCTCTTCTGCCCCCCCAAAAAAAGGCCAGTTTGCTACAACCCCTTTTGGCATTCAGCTGAAACAGCCCACAAAAGGGCATGATCCCTTCAGAAAGCCAAGGTGTGATGTTTGCCCCCTCTGCTGCAAACAGGGCTCTGCCTCCCTCCTTGTCCAGGCACTGGGTTTACTTCTCAGCTGCGGCAGGAGCAGCCATGCAGGCAGACTTCCTGCCAGCGTGGTCACACTTGGTGTGGGAACGTCGGACGCAGACAATGAGTGTTTAATAAAAGCTTACAAAGTTGGGCTCTTTTTGTTTGGGTTTTGGTGGGGTTTTTTCTTCCTCTGTTTTGAACTTGGGCTTGTTTCATTGCTAATGCAATAACTGATCGCAGTTGAAGTCAAATGTGGTCAGAATTCAAATAAACCTACAAAAGTCCTTTCTGGGAAGTTACAAGGCATCAGAGCAGCCAAAAACTTAAATACATAATCCCCCATGTTTCTCAAGACAAACAAATGGCTAGCCCTAGGGTTGCTAAAGAATTCAGGGCAAGGCAGAGCAGAGGCGGCTCAGAGCTCTTGTCTACTCCCAAAGAATGCTCAGCTCATCGCCGTTATCTCCCATCTCCTATGACTGCCTCTTGGTAGTCACCATCTAAAGGACAGGCTTCCTGTAAGCTGCCCATTTTCCAGAGAGAAAAAACGTGTGTCTTCCATATTTCAGAATAAAGAGGTTAGAAAGAGAATCAAAGGCAGCTCCAGAATAGCATCCATTATCTCTCAGCATCCACTAAAGCCACACAGAATATCCCAAGCATTGCACTAAATCATGCATTATGAACCTAGCATCACTGGAAACTACAGGGACAAAAGCAGATTTCATGGTTTATGGGAATTTTTTTTCCTCCAATTCTCTGTATGGCTTCAGTGGATTAAGGATTCTTCTCTTTATTTTAAGTTTGTGATAGTTTCTCTGGTCTGCTTTAAGCGCCTCCAACAAAGCTACTTAATCCTCTAGCTTCCTTCCTGCACGTAGAAATACGAAGTTATGCTGAACACAGCAAATATGCATCTTTTCACAGGTTTTAAAACGAACCAGTTTCCCATAAAGAGCAAGAAAGTATCTGTAGAAATCTCGCAATGCTTTTTCTTGTGGTTATTTGAATGTGTTCAGATATTTTAAGAATGTGCCTTCAGAGAGAGCTCGCCTCTCAGGTTTTCCTGTCACCACCTCTTGTTTTGGCAGTTTCTACTTTCCAAGCAAGTAAATTGAGAGACCACTGTTAAATGAACTAAGGATTGCAATTCCCTGTGGGCAAACATCCACATCACTGATGTCACTGCTCTGACCGGTACTGACCCATCAGCTGGAAACCCTGCGCATACAACAGAGTAATGCATTACAGAAATAAAAACATGGTCTGTCCAGAAAATGGTTAAAAACCCCAAACAACATTAGGGCAGTGGAGAGAAGTCTGTATTTTTATTGTCAAGATGAATCTCTTCTTCGGACAAATAGAAAGACAAAAACTCTAAGCCCAGCAGTCCCTAGAAAAAACTACTTCAATGGACAAAAATCATAGAATCATAGAACAGTTAGGGTTGGAAAGGACCTTAAGATCATCTAGTTCCAACCCCCCTGCCATGGGCAGGGACACTGAAAATACAATACAAGTGTGGAAAAACACTGTATGAAAGGGTATGTGTGTGGCAGGAAGAGATTTGTTTCCATCAGATGATTTGCTAGATACGTTCTTCACCTTTACACTGAGGTAACTCCACTCAAGCTGGCAAGTTTCTACTAGTGGCTGATGCAAACCACCCAAGCCCTAGCAAAGGCATGCTTCCGTTGATGGCAAGGGGGTTATTTTCTCAACTACCTATCTGCACAATGAGAGGTTTTCTTAATTTCCACCTCCCTTTTGTTTCCTCCCAGTTCCTGTGGTGGTTAAAACCCTGTGACTTGTGACTGGCTCCCCGTGGGCTGGATTTGCAGACAGCGGTCCCACCAAACCTAACCTGGTGCTGAAGTCAGGGGTTCACACATTTAATTCATATCCTTTTACCAAAGATTCAAATATTAGGTAAAGGTGAGCCAGAGAAGAACAAACACCCAAACCCAAAAATTTCTTTGTGTAGAACCAGAACTGAAGCCACTAATTTTATCCCCCTTTGATCATTTTCTCTTTTCAAAGACCATGTAGAAATAGTTTGCTGGAATTCACCTACACACTACACCACTGAAACTCCCTACTGCTGCCTCTCCTCAAGCATGATTGTCTCACCCTCCATCCTTCCAGATGTTCCTCTGTACCATCGCATGAACATTTTCCATTAGGATTTTGTCATGGATGTGTGCATTCCCAACAAAATCGTATCGGAGTAGAAAGCTTAGTAAATACCCAGGGATCCACCTTAACATTCATTAATCTCCAACTAAAAGACTATCTCAAGTGCTGCTGTGGTACAACCAGCATTCCCTTTGAGGGGTTTGCAAGGTCATTGCTGGTTTCCTCGGAAGCCACTACTGCCTGAAGAGCCTTCCCATATCACTAGCTGGTGATGTTGGCAGAGGAGGTGCTGGCGTTTCTGCATCCCCAGCCATAGGAGGAAAGGCACCAGAGTAACCACACAGCCTCTTGTCCCCAGGAGCAGGGCAGGACTCCTGGGGAACCCTTGCCACTTCCCTGTGGACCTCTCTCCGAAGTGATCCTTCCCTTTAGTTCACCAAGGGATGCTGCATACCAGGGCAACTTGTCTCTCCCCCGAGGGTTGTAAAGGTTTGCTGCCGCAAGGACCACACAAGATGAAGCGCACACATTTTATACAACAGATTGTCCTTGCCCATGACATTTCTGCTATACCCAAACCACCAAACAACAGATGGTAATGACAAAACCTTGTTCAGAATGAAGAAATCAGCTGATGTGGCAAAAGCACTGGTCCATAACAGGACCCTGGGTAGCGAGACCATGAAGAGAGTGCGCTCAGGTCACCTCATCAGATTATATCATACTCAGTGCATCATTACACCTGACATTTCATCTAACCTGCTTAATACCTCTACTGACAGGATGTTGGCCACACTGGTCAGGATCAATTTCTCTTGTTATTAGGCATTTTTTTCCTTATTGTTTAATCCCAAGTCTGTCTCACTGTGGTCACTCAATGATTAAAACCCCCACCTCTGTTGTAGGAGGAACACCAATTCCTTTGTCCTACTGCAGTTATAGCTTAGGGACTACGATGTCCCACCTACCTGACATCCCTTCTTTCAAGGGAATACAGTGGTTTGGTCCTAGGTTGTGATAGAGTTGTACTGCATTGCTTGATACAGAGATGCTGCCTTCTAAAGCTAAAGAGGGCTATGTCAATAGTTTATCATTCAAAGAAAAATCTATCATATGTTACAGTTATTGCTGCATGGGAAATAACTAACCAAATAAAATCTGAAGCGCATCACTTTGGTAGCTGGAAAATACATGCCATGATCTGCCTACCTTAACACAGAAAATGCTAAGAATAACATGGTCTGAATTAAAAATAGATTAATGTTTCTTATCATAAAAATCCTTTATATTTAACTAAACTTTCCTTTTTTTATTATCTAGAGGAACCCACAAGTTAGACAAGGGATCTACTCAATTCTCCTTTAATGTGGCCCTTCATCCTCCCTGGTACAAATGGATGGGGAGGGGGCTGAAAGCCCAGAAAATGAGTAAGGAGAAAACAAGTTTTTCCCATGAGGTGGAACCAAAATGCTGTCCGAGAGACCACAAGAGACCATGAAAGGTCTCTCCTTCTACTCAGTCTTTCATAGATTCCTCACTTAGAATAATTCTCCAGATTTGTTCTAAGCTGAGTAAAATTAAAATTCAGTATCATTTATATTTTAATCTACCCAAGTTTTTATGGTCTTGGTACAGAAAGGAGATAGAAGACATCACATCACACAGGTAAGGAAATCAGAAGAAACAATACTATAGAATCCAGAAGCTATCTCTTTTGTAACAAGGAAAGATTATTTACATTCAGTATTTCAATTGCTGAGGGTGTTGACAGAGAGGGTCAATAATTCAGATCTACGTCAACAGTGTGCAAAAGTCTGAGTTCTTGGTGATGTCCTACTTCTTATATTGACAATATTACTTTATATTTTCCAGTGGTCACTTAATATTGGTTTCTGATGCAACTTTCTCGCTCACGATACGAGCTACTATCCAGCAAGGCAGCCAAAACCGAATTGTTTCCATGATAAATCCCACCCACATCTGAGGTTACACATCGCAGCTGGTACTGTGATTTTACAACTACTAAACAGCAGAGTCAGCCAGAACGGTTACAAGTTCAGCAGTGCGGTCTCTGTTCTCACAGCAGTATCTGCACTGAGGCCCGGGCTCTGTAGTGCCATTGAGAGAGATGCTGGCCAGGCATCCTGCAGACCCTCTGGAGAAGCTGGCCCTGCCAAGGCACACAGCTGGTTTAAGGGAGCCCCTCCACCACCTTAGTGGGATTAGGGGATAATCCTTTTCCTCAGGGTTCACATCATTTTTCCATCACAGACTCATTACTGTCAGTCTAAGATGCAGGATTACTGACTGCCTGCATCATACAGAGCAGGGGACTGGACAAAGCATGGACCAGAAGTGATAACAACTCCCAAAACAAAGCCATCACCTAAAAAGCGTTACATCCAGCCAGATCACCTTCCTGGCAGCTCAGTTTAACAGCCCCCAGGCTTGCAAAACCTCTACTCCATCAGCAGGATTGACTGCAGCTGTTTCAGCTGACCCTGAAAGGCTGAATAAATGAATCCCCGTTTGCTTCACTGGAAATCCACATGTGGAAAGGTGCAGCCCTTATCAGCAAGGGGTCTTCCACAGGATGAGCTGCTCACAACAGAAGGAATTAGAGCTCATTGATGGAAGTGGAAAGTGAGAGACTTTCTTAGTAAGCCTCAACTGCAAGCTGTACAAGAGTATGATCAATATTACCAAGTCTATGACAGCAACAGCAGCCTTTGCAGTGTGCTCTGGATAACCTGTTCCTCAAATTACTTGTTCTAAATTACTGTCCTCTATGCAGCAGCTACTGCTGCACTACTACTCCTATAGCTATTTTGCTTTTTCTTTTCCTTCCATATTAAATGTCTTAGTACTGCTCCAGCCCTTTTCATTTCCTCTCTTCAGGCATAGTACCAGAACTACCAAAAGCAAAATCAAAAGTGCTATGTTAATTAGGACGATTTGGCAGTGAACATTACACACTCTTCCCTCTCTTCCCCAGTCAGACCACAAGTTTCATCACAGGATGTCAGTAATCCAAATTTTTACCCAACCCCCAAAAGGACTTGAGAGTTTTTCCTCTCTGAAGGTGACCATGGTAGATAAACCATGGTAAACCATGAAGGTTACCATGATGATAACCCCATCAGCATGCCCCACACAGCATCCTGACTAACAGTAGGTAACATCAGGGCACTCACAGGGTGTTTGAAACAAATCTATGACACACTTTCCTCAGAGCCATCTCAGGCAAGCACAGCAGCAGCACACGGGTGTGCTGCAGTGACACCCCACAGCATCACTCCAGATGGGCACAACATGTGCCCTGAGCTGGCTTCTGCTGCCATCCAAAGGCACATATGTGACCTTGCCCTGGCCACACACAAACCTGCTTCTGCAGCACTCCTTCATTCCACCAAGCAAGCACCTAATGGTAGATAAGATGTAAACCCCCACATAGAGAGTAAGTGGCGAGGAAGCTACCTCTCCTCTCTGATGCATAAGAGCAAGGAGAATCTGGGCCTGGTATCCACTTTCTCCAGTCCTTTTTAAATTATGAGATAAATGTCAGTCTGCATCAATTACTAAATGCAAGGAAATAAATGGCTTTGCCTTCTAGACTAATTGTAGACGACAGGCTGCTAGCAATAGTGATGCATTGCCTTGAAATGATTGTCTAGAAAATACAAACCCAGCAGCTACCAATGGCCTTGAGCACTGAACTTGTTTGCCTTCCTTCCCCCAGGACTGCCCAGGCCCAGCTGAATACAGGATTTCCCAGGCTCCCCATCCACACCCCAAAACCCAGTATCTTCAGCTAAGAGGCCCTTACAAGGTGCTGGCACATGTAATGAGGAATGCAGAGGGCAGAGCACATCAGACATCTTGGAAGTGGGATATGGCAAAGGTGTCCTCTTCTGAAAGTAGGTACCAACACGCCTTGCAGTTGTCACCAAAATCAAGTACTTCCAAAATGCTGTGAAAGATACCCTTTTGTCATCTTATTCATAATAGTATTTAGAGAGTGGTACCCAAGCCTTATAAAATTCATCAGTGCTTGGGATACCTTCTGTCTCCCTATTCCCTTTCTCTCACATATACATGCACAGATGAGTACCTAGCCCTGTGGCAAGACAAACCTGACCTCCAGAAAAAGAGAGGAGAAAACATACTTATATAAATAGCCTGACATTAAGATTTCCCCAGGGACTATATGTTACAAATCCATCCCCTGAAGGAATGCAGCTCTTCTCCCAGAATTTCATTCCATGGACAAGAAGTCCACCCAGTGCCTATCCCAATTGCCACAGGTCTCCTGGGGTGACAGGAGCTCCTGCGGACAGAGTGGGCTCCCTGGAACAGGTCCTTCCCCATTCTGAATAGCCCTAAGCTACTCTAAAAAGGGATCAGCCCCCGTTTGGAAAAGGTGAGACCACAAAGGCAACAGAAGTTACAGCCAAGCCACATTAGAGTTGTTATTTCTTTTAAACCTTAGCCTTTCATCTAAATTAGCTTTTGCTTCTGCCTAGAAAGTACCAGATCTCCTCACCTCTGAACAAGTACCAGCCCTAACCTCTGCCATTATAACAGACACATTGGGCAAGGCAGAGGCAGTACCAACAACACTCATTTCCTGATGCTGTTTTCCTCAGTGCTGTTTTTGAAGCATCACTGTAACACTTAACAACTTCCACACTCAAACACAAGAGCAGACCACGCTCTGGAATTCACAGCAGCCATTTATCAGGCACAAAGGTGATACAGAAACCAGCTTGCTTAGCATGATTGTTATGCATTGTATGTCTCCATATACTTAGGAAGCCCTCCACACCCTTTCTTACCAAAACACAAAAAGATAAGAATAACTTTCTGCACAAACCCAAGAACCACGCTAAGTAAGCTCCTTACCACCTATAAATACAGAACAAAACAACTCAGAGAAGCTTCCCTCCAACAGTGCCCCTGAATAAAACTGATAGTAGAACTTTACCTGATTATTTCAGCAGCTCCTATCCACTCCTTCAGCAAACAGTTCCAGAAACTTCAGTCCACCCAAAACACTTCTCACTCCTCTCTCCACTTGAAAACAGCCTAGCAGCCCCTCTCTACTAACAAGCATCACCTGAGTGAGCCTCCTGCCACAAAAGCAGCACCTGCAGCAATCACACCAGGGCTTTTGTTCCCTCACATTGATTTATGGGTCTGAATATTCCCTTGCTTTTGCTTTGGGCCACTGCATGTACAATGCACCCCCAACTATTTCCAGCCAACTTTTACAGTACCTGGAGTTTATCATATACCTCAAATCACTTGGATGAGGGGATTCAAAAAATAACCCTCAAAATAAATTTATATGCTCCCAGCACTCACAGTTGCAAAGTTTGAAAATAAGACCCATTTTGACTAAAAGCTCAGAATTTAAGCAAATAAAGACAGCAGGAAAGTTCAGGACACTTTCATTATTTAACAACTATCCTATGATTTCGCTTTATTTACCCCAAAGGCTCAAACCCTGTTTATTTCTCTAATGTCTCCAGGCCTCAACGACTGATTACACAACAGGCTTTTGAAGAAGCTAATCTAGAGTTTGAGTGGCAGGCCCCTGACACAGCACATGGTCCCCAGGTGGCTGAAAGCCAGTGCTTGTAAGGGACTTGCTGACATCAGGATGTCCTCTCTGCAGAGAGCAGCTTGGACAGGCAGGATTCCTTTTGAGACCTCCAGCAATTCAGATGTGATCCCATCAAGCTACCATATGTCAGAAGCAATACACCATTTAATTTTGTCTCTGTGCCACAAATTCACTCTGCCATTTCTAACTCCCCGTTAAATGCTCACTCTTTCCCTTCAGCAATGATTCCCACCATTTGTTTAGCCCGAGTCCCTCATTCTCCTGGATAAGGAGCTATTAAGAGTGTCAAATACACATAAAGATAGAAAGAAATTGAACCTCCAAGAGAATCAAACCTCAACAACTGGGATGCTTTTAAAGGTCATAGAATCATAGAATTGAATCACAGAACAGTTTGGGTTGGAAGGGACCTTCAAAGCTCATCTGGTCTAGCCCCCCTGCAATGAGCAGGGACATCTTCAACTAGATCAGGTTGCTCAGAACCAAATCCAACCTGGCTTTGAATGTCTCCAAGGGACAGAGCGTCAACTACCTCTCTGGGCAACCTGTACCAGTGTTTTACCACACTAATTGTATGGAATTCCTTCCTCACATCCAGCCTGAATCTCCCTGTGGGTCAAAACACAGTATGGGAAATGCTTCAAATATTTGTTCTAAAACATGTAACTTCAAAGCAGTGCCAATTCTGTGTGTCTGCTTTTGAAAGGTTACTTTAAAGGAAAGAGAACTTGAGATGACTCCAGACAGACCTCAGCTTTCCAGTGTATATTTGTCCCTTGGTTTATCATTGGGTCAGACAACAAATCACACCTCTGAGAACCACTGAGAGTCCCAAATGGGCTTTGCAGGTGGCCTCAGTGAACCTTCTGGTTGGTCTGTACTTCCCCCAGGGCTTAGGCCTTCCTCCAGCACAGTTTTCAGACTGACTCTGTCCTTCTGCTTCTTTCTCGCAGTCTCTCCCCCATTGTAAAAAGGATGCTTGTTCTTTCAGGCCATTCTGTTTCAGCTCACTCTGAGTTATTTCCATTTCTCCACAGACTATTTTGCAGGCTGGCACAGACCCTTCAGTGTTCTTCAGGCAGGAATTGCACCTCTTCTTCAGGAAGCTTTTTTTTTTGGCTCTTTCCCACTGTACAAGGAATTCCTCCTGAGAGCTCCCTTGCTTTCCAACACACAGCTCCTGAGAGCTCTTCAGGGCTTTCTGAGCCCTCTGCTGTTGGATCCAGCTTGATGACGCTGGGTGGCATATCAACTGCTTTCTGATGTTCACCTTTAGGAAATCAAAGGCTTCTCTTGTTTTTTCAATTCTGCTTCATCACCTCCTCTGATAGCCCTAAATTGTGTCCCTTTTTTCAGCGTTTTCCAAATCATGCTCACCCTCATCTTCTAGAAACATTCCTGATGCTATACCTAACTCTGCATCTGTTCTGCTTGAAGCAGCTGGTAAGTAATTTTCTGTCCTATGTATGCATTTGCATACATAGTGATGATCCTCAGAATTTAGAAAAGATGGGTCTGATTTTGCCAGTACTGTCCTTGAAGGCATGATGCTCAGATCCCAAAAGGCTGAGATCACACAAAAGTTGCTGTCACTGAAAGCAGAGGAAGAAAGACAAAATGAAAACCAGCTTAACTGGGAGCTCTGACTGTTAAGGTAGTGCCAGGTATACATGGCAAGCTTCTCTGTTCTTCTTCCTCCTGTTCTCTTGCTGCTGGGCTTCATTAAGGGTCCCAGTGACTCCAGAAACCAGAACAGAATTTGTCACTTCATATCTTGTGTCATCTTGGAATCCCGAGATGGCTTTTTAAAGTCAGATCACACAGGAAGGTGTCCCAGTAATCTTTCCTCTTCAGTTTACTGTGCATTTTATGCATCACAGGTATACATATGTGTGTGCCTCTCTGTGTGTGCATGCCTGTCACAGAGAGCAGACACAGCACTGGAGAGTCTGTTTGTTTTGTTTTCACATTGAAACAAAAATGCCCTTTATGAGCCTCAACCAACACAAAGGCAATAACAGCTGGAGAAGAATTTTGTGTTTAGACACGCTTTGGTCAAGGATTTTCCCTTGCAAATGAAAAACTAAACAGCTTGTCCTGACAGTAAGACATGCCTATGGGGAATACGAACAGCAAAGAAACTGTGCAGCACAGTTGCATCGAGTATCTTTTCTTAGGACATTTTCCAACCTTTTATCAAACTAACTTTTTCTACTGTTGATGTATTTCTTTCTCAGGAATGTCTTTATAGCTCCACAGGTTGTTAGAGGGACAATTCAGCTGCATCCAGAAGAGCCAAGAAATCTTCTTGACACACAGAAAAATCTCAGGCTTATCAAAAACCTTCTCAAGCTGAGTCCTTGAACATCCTTCCTTAACTTTCATACTAGTTTGGGGCTGATGAGCCTTCTTTTCAGCTGGAGCCCCTGGCTGATGTTTGCTCTTAGATCAGATTTGTCCCTAAGGCATCCTGCAGGTTCTAACAGGCTGGGCTGGCCCTGTTTGGTGCTAAAGGTAGGAAACTGCTCTGCTCTCATATGGGTCACAAAGGTTTTTAATGATTCTTTACAGGCAAGAAGTTTGTTCTTCCCCCTCCCCCTCATTGTTCCTAAACCCCAGCTGTTCACTCCTAGCAATTTCCACAGCTTGCTATCTTGTCCATGCTATGAACCCCCAGGTCTCAGCCATCCTTTATTTCCTTTCACTCCTGTTTCTGATCTTCTTCATGTGCTTCTCTGCCTTTTCTGAAACACCAAGTTCTGGAATCCTGTTTCTTGACCCATGTTTTTCTTCACACACCACTGGCTTGTATATTAAGTCTTTATATCTTACAGCCTTGAAAAACAAACAGGGACTTGGGGCTATGTTGCTTTTGTTTATTTCAGACCCTGAAGCACCCTTTCCAATTCTGACAAGTCACCTTAGAATTACGTTTGCCCAATCTCTGCAGTATTGCTCTATGCACAAATAGCAAAACCCAGCAAACCCAGAGCAAAAATGATCAGTCCAGATGTGCTTAGGAATTAACACCAATGCAACAGAAGTTTGTTCAACCTGCCCCGCCTGCTGAACCCAAGCAAGACCCAGGTAACCGAAACAAACGAGAGCTGCTCTTTAGTACAGCTCTTGCGAGGCTGCCACTGTTTTGAGGGCAATGCCGCCATCTAGTGAGAAAAAGCGCTCACTGCACTAGTGACACTCAGGTACAGACCATAATAGATTCTCTTTTGAAATGGCTGCATGAGAAGTGCACTACAGGAAACAAAACGCCTTCTCAGAAGTGCACTTTGGTTTTTTAAACGCCATGAACGGATTTTTCGTCAACACTCGAACATTTATTTGTATGGGAAGGGTTTTATTCTCTCTTCTGGACTTGCCTATTATACAATATTATATATATAGTGCCTATTATAAATATATATATTGCTTATGATACAACATAAATTTACTATATTAAAACAATGAATGAAAATATATTTCTTATGGAATATTTTTAATGAACACTACATTTTTCACTTGTCTGTCTGTACAAAGCTATCTGAGAACTGATTACAATGACAAATGCTAAGATAAAAACAAGTTTCAAAGCTGATTTTGTTTCTGTCGCTTTGTTGACTCCGAGGAAGGTTGACACACACTCTGTTTGCCTGTTAAATACATTTTGTTAATCCATGTGTTGTGATCATAGAATCATAGAACAGTTTGGGTTGAAAGGAACCTTCAAAGCTCATCTAGACCAACCTCCAGCAATAAGCAGGGACATCTTCAACTAGATCAGGTTGCCCAGAACCACATCCAACCTGGCCTTGAATGTCTCCCAGGATGGCACGTCTACTGCCTCTCTGAGCAACCTATGCCAGTGTTTCACCACCCTCGTTGTAAATAATTCCTTCCTTACGTATGATTTTATACTGAGAAATCTAAGCAAATACGACACACTTATTTACATACGCAGGCAAACATTCCTGGGATAACACATCCAAAATCTTGGACAAGGCTGAAAGTCCCCAACTTCAACACAGACAAAAATGTCTAGGCAAAAGAAGAGAATACGTCTGCAAGAAGAATGGGGGTAGAAATACCTTTACTATCCATTAAGATCTCAAATAAACCAGATGCTTCCCATCACCCCTTTGCACTGCTGTGCCTCATAGCAGAAGAAACATTACAGTCAGTGTAGCTAGTTAAGGGAGGAGAGGAGTTGGCACCTTCCTCACACGTAAGGCCAGTGCAGTTACAGCACAAGTGTGTTGTTCCTTTGCTTTTTACACTTTTGAGACCCCCTCTGCTCCAAATGCTCAGCTAGGTGGGCATATACTTACATTAGGCTAACAATACTCATAATTGCAATAAGTGGCATACTTGCTGAGGAGGGATGTGAACATGAGAGGTAAAGGTGTGCTGAGACTCTACATCTGACCCCCGTAGCAGAGAAACGCGGCTTAAAGCTCACCTCTCCCCTCAGCTCTCTGGAGCCTGCACCCATCCCTCCTGGCAACAAGGCCTGGATAATAGCAGCGATAAGGCAGGAATGTGAACATAAGCCCAGTGGGGAAATAAAATGCCTGTAAATGTTCTGGGAGAAAACTGGCAATGCTAAGAGTAAGTTAGCAGTGCCAAAGCCTGACTGGGACAACCATCAGGCAGATTTAACAGTGACCAGGGCACTTGTAAAATAAAGACATCAGCTTGAAAAGGAGCACAGAGGAAGTCTGCCCCTTTGCAGCTGTGAGAAGCAGGACTGGAGCCATGGATGGGGGGGGTGATACAGCCAGAATCTGCCCCCATAATGCTATGAACACCCCACCTCCCATGCCCCACAACAGTGGGGGATGCTCAAGAGTGCTCCTGTAACCCACACCACCATGGGGGTTTATATGACCATCTAGATGGGCTTATGCATATGTGTTTAGGATGAGCTGTGGGAAAGTGCTTAGAATCCATGGGTGTTTATAAACGTCTTGTGTTTGGTGCTGGGGTTTACCTGTTGGATTGGTTAGACTGATCCTGAAGCTTAGTTTACCAATTGCTGGTTACTTGTTCTTAAGAAATCCATATTCTCCTTTGAGCCTGATTTAAACCATGTGAGCTGACCAGTTTTATTCCTTAGATAGCAATACCTCATTCACCATGGTAAATCTGTGAAGCTCATTTGGGTACTTGGCTTTTCCCCTGCAGGAGATGATCCATCTTCTTAGATGTATGTATTGCTCTGGCTGTTAAGCACACCTTCAGGTTCATCGTTGCAGCATCTACACCCCATGATATTTAGCTCCATGCAAGGAGTGGGTACCCAGCAATACCTGAAATAAACTTCTGGTAAATACATGTATTTGTCACTCATGATTTGCTCTTTTGCTTGACAAGCTGTAAGAAGAACCCCTGACAGAATGATGATTTCACAACTCACAGCTGTTACTTCGGCTCTCTAAAATATCACCAACATCTGCTACCATTGCAAAATGCAGTGCTGCAATGCAATTTTAAGTTCAGATGTAAACAAACATGAATTGTTTCCAAACCATGGTATAAAAGGCAATAAAGCTGAAATAACACTGAGTATTTCGAAATCTAAAAGGGTATCAATTCACTGATTTTTTATAGAATGAGCTGCATGAGAACAGAAAGCTTCAGTTTTCCAAATGTAATTCTAATGTGTCTGAATAAATTCGAGGTTTTCAAGTGCTGTTTGTGTTTTTCATCTCTTCTATGCCATGTTGGCATTCTTGGTCCTTGTGTTTCATATTCATAGAAAGACAGGGGCCACTTCATACAGTAGCTTAGGATCTGTCACCCCTGGGCACTTCAGAACTGCCACAGGCACACTGACTGTCACATCCAGAAAGGAATGTCCTGGGACATGGAGCCAGACCTGCAGGCACCTCCTGCATGGGCTCATGTCCATAGCACTCAGGCTAGCAGCCGCCCTGAGATGGCTGGCAAGTGGAACACACACACTTTCCTTGGGGCATCCAAATGACTCTAACTGGTCTTTCCAGCACCTGGAAATGGCTTTATTCAGTGAAAAAGCACCAGCTCTTGCAATGCAAACAACTGAAACTTAGAAACACCTTGTGAAACACTTTGAGAAAACGCCACCATTGCACCAGAGATGCTAACTTAAATGTGTATTTCCAAATACACACAGCATCATTCTTATAGTCTGCAATGGATGTCCACTCCTCAACTTTTGTTTCCTTTGGTACAAAGAAGTACCTCTTATAACATGACTCATCTAAAGCAAAAGAACCTGTCCTGGTCTTCTAAATTCCACTACGATCTTAATTTCCTGGGCCTTTATGAAAGGAGTCCCTGGAAAAATGATCAGCAAGGCACACTGGAGAAAGCATTGGAAGGCCAAAGACTGGACAGTCAAATCTTGGGCCACTCCATCCACTTGTTGGCATGTACTGACAGCCAGTCTCCTAGAAGTAAGCTTTACTGTGACAGACAATGATGAGAACTTGTTCCAAATGTGCAGTTCTATCCATATACCCCAAAGGCATGGGCTGCTGCCAGAGAAGCAAGAGCCCAGCAGCTGTCAGAACAGCCCTGTTCTCCCTGGAGTCGTGTGAACACTAAGTTGTAGCGATGGAGCTGGTGCCAAATATCACTGAGAACCTGATAGTGCTAAACAAGATTGCTGAGAAGGTTTTTTCCACCTCTGGCATATGGAAAAACTCCCATGCAGAGGGTCGCCAGGCAGCCTTTCACAGAGTGTGAGCACCAGTTAACTTTCTACTCTGAAACAGATGCTCCTCCGCCAATACCTGGACATGCCAAAAGACTGAAACTACAGATCTTCCCCAGCAACAGTTTCAGTTTGGCACAGGCCAAAACTATCAGCAGAATCATGGAAGCCACCACTGCTTGGTGACCTTTAAAAAGGAATGTCGTGTGAACTCTGCATTTTCAGAGAAAGATACTGAGAGAAAGAGAGCTACAGATGGCTTGCTACCATGAGGACCCATTTGGAAAAGCACAACTTGAAAGTGCCCAGGCCCTAATAAATTAACCTCTAGATAGCCCATGTGTTCACAGACCTTGGAGCTGTCAGACATTCTGAGGTTGTCTGTCCTATTCCAAGGCTCTAGCTCCAAAGGCTGGCTGGGGCAATACTACCAAACAGCTCTTCCTGGAGATAGCCAGAAGTTAGATGCTGTCAAACAGCACTAGCTATGGCTACCAGGGGAGCATTTCTATGTCAGGTTTGGGATTACAGAATAGAATAAAACATCCTCTGTTTCATGGACTGCTTCAAGGACTTGAGGTGGGTATTTAACGAGGGTGCCAGCATTTCAAGCAGCTCCAAGAAAGCTCAGCAGTCTAAGGATGGACACGTAAAGATCACCCTCCTAAACCACCTGCAGGGGTAATAAAAGAGCCAGGGAAGACTGAAGAACCTCTGCATTCAATGCCACATTCACGGGATGGCAGAGTTTGATGCAGACAGTACTATAAGTGTTTTAACAAACGATATCTAATAGGCAAAAGCTACAGAGACAAAATGTGTCAGGACTTGAGGACTATTAGTAAGGCAGGGCAAAGCCTTGTGACTAATAAACTGCAGACAAAAGACTGAGCCAAGACCTAATGGCTAGGAATAATATGGAGTCCTAGGAGCTCTAAGAAAGCAGAAATGTTCCAAGAAACTAAGAGGAACTGACAGAGTAGTGCAACACCATCCCTCTCCATTTCAGCTGCATGGTGGGTGGGTGCTCATTTCAGACCTAAAGGTCTGACCTCATTATTACAGCCCACAAAGACTATCTGGCTTCAGTGCCTGTACATTGGTATCCCTACAGTGCAACTGTACATGTAGACAAAGCACTTGGAGCGGAACTGTGAGTGCTGAAAAATGACATAAAGGAGACTCATTTCACAAAAAAAGATGCGAGTTATGTATAAAACCATTAATCTTATACTGCTACAGTCTAAAAAGAAGCCCAGCCCAATTCATATGACAATTTACCAGCAGCTGCTTCTTGACAGTTGTCAGACTGGAACAAACTGGTGTCTGACATTTATTTCCAGAGTACACTTCCAGCCACATGAAATCTGCAAGTGACTCCAACTGTAGTTCCACATCCCCTCCTGTAAGAGAGGACATAGAGCCTAAGACTGATATCAAGGAGCCCATATTACTCAAGTCTTCTCAAGACCTCAGGACCTATTCTTGTCCATTAAAAAGCTTCACAGAGATGATTTATTTGATAATTCCAATCCTTTGCCTTCCTCTGAGGCTGCAAACCCTGAGAAGTGAGGCATTCACTGCTCCAGGGTAAACAACAGAAAAAGGTACCTTGGATATTTTCTGTGTACCATATTTTGTAATTACTTTAAAATCAGAAGTCTGTTAGCATCGCTTCCCTCAATTCTCATCACTTCTCACTTCTCTGACTGCCAGGAAGTCAGTAGGTTATCATGGATTGAGAGTCAGTTTTAGAATTAAAAAGCTGCTGATGCAATAAAAGACCCTTATTTATGTAATTGAAGCTGTATATTTTAAAGGCCAAGGGTCTCAATAATGCTGAACTGATGACAACAAAGATTTGTCAGCCCTTAAAAACCTTAAATCTATACAGTAGGCTGAAGGCATAGATTTCCCAGGATTTAATACCATTTTAGTAGTTTAATGATTAACTCACAATTAATTACATCATGTTCAGTGGCCAGCATGTTTGTCAGGTTCATACCTATAAATGATTTGAAGGTGTCAAAATCATAATGTATCTACACTTCAGCCCCAAAGGGATAATGAGAACAGACCAGCCACCATAGATACCAAAGTCACATCTGGGATACTAACCACTAGGCATCTTTATCCTGCACTCAGGGTAGAATAGGCTCCTGAAGATCCACTGCTGCCTTCAGCTGACCTATCTAAATAACATAGGGAAAGAGCTTGATGCAGACAAATTACACTGCTGTACCCTGAGTCAAAGGATGTTTTGCTTTGCAATTTAATTGTCAAATGGGCTTAACACAGAAGTAAAGCAAGAAGAAGAAAATGAAACAAAAGGTTTGTACTTTGAGTATGTAACCAGTCCTTCACTGCTCTGCCTTGTATTTTCTCTGGCTCCTGAGCTCTTAAATTCCTTCAGCTCAGACCTCCTACACCACCATGCTACACAAAATCTGTTGTTTCTACTCACCATACCTGAATGTTCCTTAGCGTCACCGCTGTAGGGAAACAGCGATACACCTCATCTCACCCCTACAGGTAGAATGTACTAAACAAGAGGTTTTCCTAAGCACCTAAAGCTAACTAGCCTTATCTGAACCTAACCTTGGAAGATAATTAAGGGTAGTTAAGGGCAGGTCATTCTTTTAGAGTGAAAATCAGCCTTGGGGGTGAGTGGGGACTGAGGAGGTTGAAGGAATAGTTGCAGAAAGGATGCTTGTAATTGTTTAATGCAGCTCACTTACAAGCACAGTGCTTTAGTGCCTGAGGTAGGTAAAAATGTGAAGAGACTATATAGCCTCCTTAGCTAAGGAAGATCTCTCAGGCAATGCTTATTAGTGACACTGTTTTCTTACATAAGGATTATCATTTTATGGTTTTAGGTTCTTACATGTATATTTTAATGCAAGAAGAGTGAAACATTCAATTCAACAAACAAGGACAGTAATGCCCTGTAATATCAATTTCATGTCTGATTCAGCATTAAGTTATAACCACTATTACACCTCTTACAGGCCCAGAGCGGGTATCTACTCCAGCCACATACACCCAGAATAACAAAAATGAATGATTTACGCTTATGAAATATATATGAGATCAAGTTCTCTGATGCAGATAATAAGGAAAAGTGCGTTGACTACACTTGAAAACTGTAATGTGATAAATGCCAGTACCAAAGAGCTGCCAGGCACTTTTAAGATGAATTTTATATATATACACCAGATTTCATTCAGATTATGCATCACAAATTAGCTAGAAGCAAGATACACAATCGAGTTAATAGCATTATCAGGCCAGCAGTGTGTCCACAATTTAAGACAGATGCAAGATTCAAAGTGCAATCTGCAGATAATCATTTGGGGAAGATTATTTCATACTTGACTAATTTAGCTAACAATATCAAAAAGGTGCTAATTAAAAATCGCCTGAGGCTGCCACTTGCTGCCAAAATTGCAGAGATGCTGCCATTGAAATGTTTCCATCTAATTATTAAAGAAAGCATTTGGACTGGTTCAGGAGTTGGAGAACAGACACAAACTTACTGTTGTGTTAGCAAAACCCACTTCTGAAACTCT
>JAVHNF010072120.1:13032-38661 GCA_034783455.1 Micropsitta finschii
CAGCAGTTTTCACTAGAAAAGAAATGAAAATTGAAGTATGTTTCTGATTCAAAAAGAGGCTGTAAAGATGATACCTTTTTTTCACACTACCTGCTTCATCATTGCCTTCTAACCCAACCTGATAAAAACAACATTCTACTGTTTTAATTCTTTTATTTTTTAATCCTGTATAGCTGCAAAAAATCAGCCTGGGTACATTTTGCCTCTATGCAGTACAAGCATATCCATTCATTTATGATTCTTGGCCCTTTTATTATGAAGGATGGAAAAGGAAGCTGATACATGTATTAAAAAAATCCACAACTCTGTTTTTGGTAGTCATTTGACCTCATAGCTTTTGTCTTGGATTCTAATCAATTTTGTTACAGAATTTACCACTGAGGGCTCCAGAATGTCATTTTTACATTTGCTTTGCTAAACCTAGCTTTGTCTGAAGCACAGGGAAGTCAAACAGCCTCAGCTTTGTTACATATATGGAGCAGTGTAAAAAGAAGGTTTTGTTGGATATCAAGTAGTCAGATGCAACAAGCAGCAGGAAAACTCTTAAGATTCAGTGAACTGTGCTGAAAAGATACATGTCATGTTTTTCTCACTCTAGGAACACTTAGTAATAGTATGGCCCTGGGGAAAACTACAGACTCTGGAGACCTGGCTTTGATTCTCAGATCTGCTGGTGGCAAACCATTACTTTCTTCCCAGTCTCATTTCGCCCACCAGTATATGAGAAAAAAGATGATTCCTTTTTAAAAGATTTCTGGAGTTGTACTGTATTATTATTTTTCTTTGACATTATATTTGAAATGCCATTCCTATGCTCCTAACTGGGGAAATGGATTGATGCTTTCTTTGTTTTCGTTGATGAGTTCAGAACTCTCAATGTCAAATTCTTACTTTAAGAGAATACTTTAAAAAGGTGCAGGAAAAAAAGAACTTTAAAAAAAACCATGGCTGTGTAGTCTTTATGTATATAGAAATGATTGTATGTGCTCTCCTTCAAACAAGCAGAGCATCTAAGTGCAGCGTATCTCTAAAAACATCCTTTTTTCTATAGCTCATACTCCTAATGTTGGCCTGATTTCTCTTCTTGGATCTCATCTGGAAATAGAGCTAATACATTTGGCTTGAGAAAATGCCTGTGTTTGCCTGATATTGTAATCCTGTGCTTAAAAAAAAAAACAAACCAAAAACCTTTATCCTCCATTAATAAATATCATAGCATGATTTTTTATTTATTATAAGCAACTTAGGTGAATTTTTATCAACATTTCTGATTTGTTTTAAAGTCAAATTCATTACTCTGATCAGAGTTTTACATGATATACTTAAAAAACAAAAATGAAAAGTATACTAAATATAAACCAAAGGAAACAATGACAGAAAAAAAAATAAAATAAAAATTCCCATCTGAAGCAGTATTACAAGAAATATGGTGCTCTAAGAGTCATGATTGCCAGGGACCCCAGACATCACCTCAGTACAGGAACGTATTTTATTTATAATGAGTTTTGTGATCATATCACTATTTAATAAGGCAAGCTAATGGTGAAGTCTAGTATGTTTTGTCCATGGATGAGGAAAAAAACATTTAGATCTGGTGTGGAAGCAAGTGCTTTGAGGAGGTGCTTTGAGATATGACTTGAAGCGTATTTTTCTGAAAGCTGCTTAAGCCTGCTGGACTTCACTAGGGATAACCTCCTAATCATCCGTGCCTTGCTGCTTTTTGGCATTAGCAGAAAAAGAACTAAGGAAGAGAAAGTGAATGGCATGTAACAGCCATAGTCCAATATTAGCTCACAACACTAATTAACTGGAAAGGCTTCCTTTGGCCTTATCCTCCTGGCAGGCTGTCAGACAGGAGAGAGGAGGAGATATCTTTAGGCTCATTTCCAGCAGAGCACCACTGACTTGTTATTAACTCATCTATGGTGGCACTGTGTTTGTACAACTCTTTGACACATTAACCTGTACACGTACATGAATGCAGCTCTGTACAGCCCCTGTATGAAAACTCTCCAGGTGTCCCCAGAAGACCAGAAAATGAAGCTGGGAAGTGCTGCAATAAGGAGGGGGTGTTGTGCTCTTTGCTGCTATCTGATGCAAAGACATACTGCTTTGGAAAGTGAAACCCAGGGGAATAATATAGCAAGTGGCTTTTTCAGATGCATGCTAGAACTTCTTGTACATGCTATATAGCTGTGTTTATGTTCTACATCTGAACCAGCTAATACTCAGCTTTGGTTAATGGCATTTGAACTCTGTTTAGACACACATCTAGCCATTTATGGAGGGTTTTTTTTAGAACAGTTTTCAGCAATCAGTATGAATGAAATACTGATCATGGATATTATTCCCAAGGGAGGATAATTTAAAAAAAATAAATGAAAACAAAACAATGCAGACCTTTGGGTTGTGCCCATTCTTGTTTCCTTTGCTTATTATATAATTCAAACGACTATAGCTGGAGAGATCGCATCAGTTGCATTATTACCTTTTTTGGTAATTCGGGCCCTAAATATATTCTGGGCTGCACCCTGAAAACAAAGGAAGGGAATGTTTTTCATGAATTCCACATGCAATGGATGTATTATATGGATGATATATAAGCAAAATCAAGAAAAGACTGAATTAAAATGGGTTTGGTGAGAAAATAGTAACATTTGCCAATTCCATAATAGAGATTCAATTGTTCTTGGTATTTTGAACACTAATTGACAGCAATAATAATATGTAATGCAATGCCTGGCATATTTCCATGATATTTCTTGAAGTACAGATAGACTCACCAGTTGTATGCCACAATTACATTTCTGCCCTGTGCTTACAAGGCTTTCAAAGAAGGACTGAGGTTGAATTAAAGCACGTACACTGTGTGCAACAGGCAAGGTATTAAACTAGTAGGGATATTACATCTAAGCCATGTAAGAGTCTGCTTTTGGTCAATTATGAACTGAACCATACTTCTACCTGTGACACAAGACTGCTGCTTTTTTCAATAGACTGAGACTTAGACCTATAATTGCAGAATCTTAATTACATTTTTGTATAATTAACTTTACGAGAACAATAGTTCCTCCTAAGAATAATATCTGGGGTTTTATGTGAAAAATCGTTTTGTCTGAATAAATTCATTCATGTGCACATATTTCAAAGTGCAGCTTTCTCTCCAGCCTTTCCTTAAAACCAAGCAAAAAAGAGAAACTCAAATATTTATAAATATGCAACAGTAATTTACGTTATACAGTGTTTAAGAGTCTAAATTAAAGAATGACACTGAAAAAAGGGAAATAATTTTACTGCCCCATTAAAACAGACATAGAGACAGAAGAGATTGTAACTTAAAAAATAAAATGTTTTTCTTTTTTTTTTTGTTTAGCACAGTACCAGTAGCTTTGCTATAAGACGTATTGCTGTAGATGTCCAGTACAAGACCCTGATGACAAGGCCCATTAAAATGAACAGAAGTCATTCTAGTGGCGTTACCGTTCAGCCTTGTAAGCACATATACCTATATATATACACCCCATTTTCTACCTGTAGGTATGACACATTGGCTCTTGTATACATAAGCACATTTATATATGTATATGTATACATTCACAGGCTCTAAGGCATTATACTTCCAACACTTCATACAGTGTAACTTGAACAGCTCTCACTGACAGCATGCAATCAAACCACTGCATGTAAACTTGTGACACCCTCAGGGACTCAAATCGGTCTCCGAGATGCAGCTGGCATGGAGACTGCTTGTTTTCTTTAGGCCCCTCATTTCAGGCAGGTTTTTCTGCTCTTTCAAGTCGCATTTCGATTAAATAACTGATACTAGCTGTCTTTGACTCAAACTGCAAATATCAGATCCTATTGCTAATCATGAGGTCTGGTGCTTGCAGAAGGCAGCAAAAGCTTTCTTCTCAATGTGGGATTGGAAGAGAAGCCCTTTTACAGTCCAGACAAAAACTACTCAGGTAAATTAGCCTCTTTTCTATCAAACGTAAACATACAAAATCTGATTAAACTAATGCTGGACGAACTTCAGAAGGGTCAAACATTAGAGAGATAAACCAATTTGCTTTGTGCATCTCTACAGGGAAAGATGGAGGTGAAAATGGAGAAGAAAGAAAGTAGTGTAAGTTCTGCAGGGGACAAGGGAAATTTTCATTTGGGCTGGAAATCTAGTGAGAATACAAACACTACAAAACTAGCAGATATTTAGAAGATGAAAAGCCATCTGATTTGGGGAAACCTTTTCCTAAATTAGAAGAATTCCACATGAAGTAGAATTAGTGAATCATTTCTTATATTTGTTCAGAGATAAGATGCGTACTTATATTCTAGCTGAAGAGATTATTTCATTGCTGCAACACAAAATAACTTGCAAAAAGTTTTGTTAAATTATGCAAAGAATTTTCATAAAAACCATTATCAGTAAAACACTGTAATAACATAAGATCAAGCAACTGGTTTTATTTTCATGCCTAACACTGATATTTAAAAAATTAATTTCCATGGATATCAGTTGAAGACTTTTGGTATCATACTTGTGATATGCACAGACTGCTGTGACTCTCTGTCACAACACCACCCCTTGATGCACTCACAGGACCCCGTCAGAGAGAGGTCCAGTTCTCAGAGTCAATATTAGGAAGATCTAATTCTACAGACATCCCTAGCACACAAAATATGAATGAAGTGCTTGAGTAGATTGAGGGCTGAAGGGGTAACAGTCTGGTCCAAATATCAACCTCTTGCAGACCTACAAATTTTAAATATAGGCTACTACAAGATGATGCTTGTAATATCACACACTGATTTCCTAGAGAAAATACAACCACCCACAAGACAGCTTTGCCATTTGCTACTTCACTTCTTAACCTAGGGAGGGGCCACACCACTCTCCAGAGCCTATGCTACAAGACGCTGCTATTGAAGAGGGAAGGCTCTTAGCCTGCCCCTTTCAGGAAGGTTTGCATTTAGAGTCACAATTTTTGTAATGAATTATACACACATTATCATATATATTTACTGCAAGGATTACTAAACAAATTTTACTTATAAGAAGCAAATAATAAAAGGAAAAAAGTATGAGACAAATTTGTACATTTTAAAGAGGTCATCAGACACACAAACCTCTTGCAGCTTTGCTTTCTCCTTTCACAGGTAAGCTCTGTTCTTGGTCTGTCTTTCCTAATTACTGATGCCAGCTTTGTTCAGTAGATCAGCTACAAAATATTTTGTGAACCAAGTCCCTCTCTCACACTGTTCCCCAGACTGGGCAGTCTCACTGCAGGCTGGAAAGCAGGGTGAGAGAGGCACAGGTGGAATGCATGCATGCCTGCATGTGTGCCCACAAGACACACATGTAACAGCACTTATACTTGGCCAGCACTTGTGACTGTCATCTCTCAGGAGCTCAGAGTGGAGAGCGACCTTCCTTCCCTGGGGAAAATTAAACATGCAGGCGACTTAGCTCTGTGCTCCATAAAGCCAGTTCTGATATGGAAAACATAGAGCTGCCTTCTCACTGTGTAACTGTTCACTTCGCTGCACTCAGCTGTGACTCACGTGTCCTAATGAAACTGTATTATTCCATTCCAGATATCACTCCTAGTTTTACATATAACATGTTTGCAGTGATCCTGAAAAGTCTTCAGAAATTGCAATAGCAAAAGATTTCAAAGGCAGCTAGCTGTAGGTGCTCAGGAGCACTTCTGAAATTCAGACCTTATGTACAGCTGGAGCTCACATTCAATATTCTAATAAGCTGAACTGAAAAAGGAAAGATATCGGATTCTTTGTGCACTTTCAAAGACAAACTTGTTTGAAGTTATTGCTATTCAGTCTCTACAGCAAACACACTTCGCAATGTACATTGATTTATTTAAAAAATCTGAATTATTTTCTTATTTGCCTAGTGCTGATGGAAGAAAAAAATGCTATGCAAAAGTTACTAGAACATCACATCACCACTAGAAAAAAACATCCATTATAAAGAGTAACACTGCCAACCACTTTGTTCTAATTACTCCCTACTACAGCCTTTGAAAGGCTTAAAAAGAGCAGCCAGCCAAATGAGAATGTATTACCTTCACAGGGCCAGTATGCTGAAAACATTCCTCTGCTTTCAATACTATAAACCCTGGATCCACAGTACACTATAACAAGTTGGAAGGACTGTAATGACAAAGCATATTAAAGACATAACAGCAGCCACTCACAAACTGTCTCACTTCAGTTACATATTTACTTACCCGTGACAAGGTACCGTGTCCTGGTCTGTGATCATTGACTCTTCTAGCTGTTGATATGCTGGTCCTGTAATTCCATTGAACCTACCCCGAGGTAAGGGAGGAGTCCTCCGAAAGGCATTTCTATGCAGCATCCCACTTTTTTGTCCTGGGCTGCAGCATGAAGAGAGACTTCTAGGAACAACACCAAGAGTACAGTAGAAATTATCACAGCAAAAGTGTAAGCTTTTGCAAAGTAAAGATTCAGGATTAATAATGCATGGATTACTGTTTCTATAACTTTGCTGTGGCAGTCTATGACGTCAGTAGAAATTCTCTATGGAAATGTAATACTATAATCCATAGTGAGCTGCTGTTTATGACATGTTTAATACATCACTTCTCCTGTAGGAATGAAAATAATTGCCTGGTGTATGAGACGTTTTCTCATACTTGATGAAGGATGCTTCTTTTTCTCCATGATGCATACCACAACCCTGCTATATAGAGTTGATTCAGACAGCATAAACAAACAGTACAGCTCCATGATACCTACAGCTGAGCTCAAGATCAGATCTTAAATTGAGAACCCATTATATCATCTATCAGCCTACAAGGTGCTTGCTTCCTGATACAACATCATTAAATCGTGAAAAAAAATGTCACTGAAGAATCTAAGTGAAGCTTATGAAATGCAGCTTGAAAAAAAACATCTCTCATAAGTTTTTCCCCACGTTGAACAAGATTTCTATATTTTTTTTTTTTTTGTGTTTTATATACAGATTGTTTTCTTCCTTGGATACACTGATAAATACTGTGTTGTTTCTGAGATATAATACAAACTTGAATACAATAGAAACAAGTAATAGTTTTCTTATTTTAGAAAATTGCCTTTGTAAATATTTTTGTAGTGTTTTGGAAGGAGAATGGATTTTTTTTCCACTACATGCAGGTATTAAAAGCTATCTAGAATCCATACTTTTGGTAAGTTAACTACAAATTCAGCTGTTGCTGATGCAAAAATAAGGGAACACAGAATTAAGGCAACACATAACCTATTCCTACTGCTAACACGTCACAGTCCTGCATGGCATGACTAGCTATTCATTTTCCAGCTACTCCTATTTCTCTTTGACATCTTCTGGATCTCAGAAATGCATATGTATCACCTTATGTTCTGTTACATCTTTAATGATATATTACTATAGATTTTGTAGATTAATTTAAGAGCCGTAAGTTTTGGTTACGTGAATAATTTCAACTTCTGATAAAATTCAGGTATGCAAAAGACTTTTGATAAATTTATTTCTCTTTTGCTATTATAACTTGACTTAAAAGCAAACTGCATTTCATACCTAATGGAAACTTTATTTACAGTTAGGGCCACATCTACTCCCAAAGCAATTCCTGCTTGGACCAAGTATCTTGGACAAATTCTCTTGGACTGTACATTTCCATTAAAACCAATCTCTTCTCCCCAGAGTTAAAGCATAAGAAATAAATTCCTGTCCTACTACTCAGCCTACCAGTGTTCCATTGCAATCTCCACTATGTTCTCTCCCACACTTTTATTTTCCTGGTGCTTTTTAATTGAAAAGATCAACAAACCATGGCAATAATACTCCCCCAAGAATTTTTGATGCTACCTTAAATAGATTTTTCTTTAGCTATTAAGGAGGCTGTGAAAAGACTTCTTTAAAAACAGAAGCCCTGGCCTTTCAATTCTAAAGCTAAGTTCAAGTTGTGAGTTACAGTTCACATTCTGTGAAATAACACCACCACATCACAAAAGAATTGACAATTTCTGCTCAGGAGAGCCTGAGATTATTACAAGATGCAGCTGAATGAGTGATTTTTGTTGGATAATGAATATCAGGGTTTTTTATTGATACCAGTATATTCATCAATGAACTACAAAAGTCAGTAAACTGATTAAGAGACTTTAGACTGATTACAAATATTTGAAACAAGAAAGGCACTGTTTAATTGTGGTTGGTCTTATGTCCTTGCACACCTTCCTTGCTGGATGAGAGCACCTGATCTTCCGTTTAATAACATGCACATGCAAATTCGCAAAAGCCCTGCATTTGTTATAGACATAATTTTAACACATAAAGGTAGACATGAGATAACTGTTATAAACTGCAGCAAAGATGCATATAAGTGACTTATCTGTACTTCCTTCAGCTTGTACTGAAACTCCTTGCTACACAGAACACTAGACTCTACAGGCTACTAAAGGGCTGGTTAGACTGAAAGGATCTGGCACAGGCCAATATCTCCCTGCAATCACAGCAGCTGCACCACCAACAGAGCTTAAAGCAACCAATTTGTTGCTAATGTGAGGCTCTTATGCTTTCAACATTTCTGACAGAAAAAATGGAGTGAAAAAAATTAACAAAAATAATGTGTGGTCATGGGCAAGACAAATTCATTAAGGACCAGGAAACACCTACACAGAGTGCAGCTGCAAGTTAACACTCATTTCTTAAAGCACCAAAGACAAGATAGTAACTTTTTAAAAAAAAACGTTCTATGAAAAAGTAACTCCAGCATAATGAAGTTTTTTCCTTTTTCACAAAATTTCTGTGAACATCAGCATACTCCTCCTCCAAGACCGTTAACACAGTCCCTCTCAGACTTCTACAGCTTACATAAAGTGTTCCTCTCTCTGAGGCAAACAATGCCTTTCAGAGTTCTTCAGGAAATTCATCCTCCTTCAGCCACCAGTATGGTTTCTTCCTCCCTGTACTCCAGTCTAACTAGACAAAAATAGCCCACATAACTGAGCTGTTCAATAAAATGGACCAATAAGCAAAGTTGTAGCAGATATGTCTTTAAAATCTCTTAATCAATTATTCCAGAATAACAAAAATCAGAATATGCTTGAACTGGTTCACAAGTAATGCATATACCAGTGAGAAATATAGTTCTGATGAATTAATGGTTTGAAAGAAGCAGTTCAACCATCCCTAAAGTGAATTAAGAACTTGGGATTCACTGTTGCAAATTGTTTTGTGTGAAAATTTTCTCTAGGTTGAGCAACCAAGTAAAAACAAATTCTGTTTCAGCAGGTTCAGTATTCTCTTCACAAGGCAGATAAACAGCTCCCAACAGATAACAGTGCAGTTAACAACATTCATGAAGAGAAGATTTGCAGTCATTTTACAGTAACTCTGAGAATCCTCCCATACTATCTTTTAGCCAGTTATTAAGCCAAATTGATTATACATCACATTATGAACACATTCAGAAATAATTTTGTTAACAGAACTTAAAAAGCATTAACAAGAGGATGGCAAAATGTTAAAACTTTGGATGGGATCTGAATCCTTTCCTTGTTTAATAAGCGCAACAGAGCTACAGAGATAGTTCTTATAACCATGCTTGTCTGCATACCTATTTTACTTATTGTTTCCCCTTTTTTCATTATTGTAATTCATGAAAAGAAAGATGCAAAGTTGAAGAAGGAAGGGAAGTTATAAACCTGATTGCAAATACTCTGAATCTGTACAAAACTGCAAAAACTATACAGAGGCACATTATGTTACATACTCTATCACCTACTGATCATGAGATGCAAATAGTGCTGAAGACATGGGTTTTGTCTTTGCAGGACAGAAACAGTAAATACATAACCCAATGACAGAGCTGGCTGCTAGGCAGTGTCTTCTGGTGTTCCTTAGGAGCCACATTTTTAGGCGAAATTAGATAATCTACTGCCAACATTTTTATAGATCAACTATTCAGACTTTCAACCAATTTTCAGTTTTAATAAAAAGGCTCTGTTATACCTGAGAACATAAGCATCACTCAGTAAGTACCATGCAGTAATAAAACTCTATCAGAAAGTCCTTTTGTCAAACTTACTACAGGAACAAGATGACACAAAGTGAGTGCGTCTCTGTTGAAGCCTGTTATAGATGGCTCTGCAAAGGGAGGAAGTTAACATAATGTTTGGGACTTCAGCAAAACTGTATGTGATTAAAAGAATACTAAGATTGTAAGGAGATTATTATGACAAAAAAAGTTGTGGTATATGAAAACTGAACTTCATAGTTTTACCCCTTTTTTATCCATAGCATCCTGTATCCAAAACACCACTATTTTCCATGTCTTTGTAAAGTAATTCTGTACTCTCTCAAAACATGCTTACTGTCTAGGAAAATGTCTCATCTACAATGGCACAATGACCTGTGCTTCCAAGCTTGTGTTTATGAACCATTACAGCTGGTCAGGTTCTCAGCCCAGGTGATGGGGTTGGACTGTAGCGTGCAGTTTGCAAGACTCTCTTCTCCCTTCGCATAAATAGAAGCTTTCCAGCAGCCAGCCTACACCTACATATATCCTCTTGATTTCTGAAATAGGAGCACTGTTGCTCCTTTATATATTCTGGTATTCAGAAATGGCATGTGCCAGAGCTGACTGGGGACTTTGCAACTCTACATAAATCTTTCAACACTACCTGTATCATCTGGTCACCATCCCAGTTCCACCAGATAGATACATACTATAGTAAAAGGGAAAAGAGCATACAAAGGCACTTTGGTGACACTGAGTTTAATCATCTGCCATAACTTCATCATATACTCCCTGTAATGTATTGATCAACCTCGATCTCAAAACTACAATAATATCCAGGCTACTACTCCAGAAAGTTGTTCTATATTGAAAACTTTGAGGCTTCCATTCAGTTTAAAATTATCTATGATGAGTATACATCTATTTGACATTTATGCCACCATTTAAAATAGGTTTTCATTTTAAATAGGTCTTCATTTTAAATAGGTCTTTTACTTTTCATGCTTCCTCTGATGTATTTATAAGCAGCAGTTATATACTCTTTTCAGTCTTCTGAAGACTGAGACAGATTCTCTAACACTTTCTTATGGAGCACAGATTATTCATTCCTCATATTGCAATTTAAGTTCATAGTAATCAGGAGGTCATTTTAACCAGGTGAGATAATAGTGCTGTATTCTCATACTATATTCAAATGAAGTGACAACAGTGTCTTATGAAGTGGTTTTAATGTTTCTGACTTTCTGATGAAAATGTCTTGATTAATAATTCCTCTCATCCCATTTATCTTTTGCTCAGCTGCATCACTTTGATTATTCTTTTGATGAACTAGTATATACTGAAACTTTTTCTTCCTCATTCATTGCTTAGATTTTATTATCAGTTCCAAAATGCCTGAGCTTATATTTAGTACTGTTGAGCTGGAATCCACCTCTGTTATGCCATTCTTCAAAGTTACTCAGTTACTCAATTCATTCTTTATATCTAGATCCTTATCTGTACTGACTCTATCTTTTAAACTAATTTTTTCCACCAAAGTTGTGCACAAAAGCATTAAACAAAATTTGTCCCCAAAGTTGACTAATTCTTTTGGAGTTCCATTAGTGCTCCTCTGGAGCACTAAATGTCTTCAGGCATTCTGGCCTGAAGCACTTACCTCCTCAGTGTAATTCCTTACTCTCTCATTTTAACCATCTCTGTGTATCTGGCACTATAGCTCTTCTGTCTCTCCCTACTTTCTCCCTCTCTAAAAGCATTAGATATGTGACAACAAACAAACTGAGGCTGTGTAGAGATCTCACCTACACCAAATACAAAAAAAGTTCTCAGGGTAGTGTTGCAAAAAATTGCTGCTGATAAACTTCATGACAATTTTTAGCCTTTTTTATATCTACCCAAAAAATCTGCGTCCCACCCCCCAGGCAATGATTTGTCCAAAATCCTTGACTAGTCTAGTTCAATGTAATAGGTCTTCAGTTCCTTCAATAAATTTTTCCTTTCCTAAATTTTTGACATTTTCTATTCCATCTTTACATGGCACAGCTCCTTTTTTGACAGATTTTGCTGCCAGACATGAAATTTCATGAGCCAGTTCTCCTTCCAGACTTCTTTGATCAAGATCTACTAGATCATCTTGACTTGAGAGCTTTGATTTCTGCATTTTACTTCCACTTTGACTATAGTAATGTCTATTTTCATGCATTTGATTCTATTCCCATTCCCACCCTCAAATAATCAAATCCTCAAATAATCAAACCCTCAAATCCTTCCCATCTTCATCCTCAAATAATCACCCTAGCTGAAAAATTAAATATATTCATTCAGGATTGCCCTAACTGCTTCATATATTACCTCTGTCCCACCATCAGCATTGCTTCTTCCTGTATAGTACTCCTTTACACGGCAAGAACAAATGATTGCTTTCAGTATTACTGGTAATTCTTAACTCTCAACAATTTCTGGAAATGTTCACTTCAAGCATGACTTCTTTCCCTCTGTGATACTGTTTATTTCTTTCCCTACATCCCATTCCTTTTAAGCATTCTTTTTATTAAATTTCTATATGTTCTTTCCGTGGGAAAATACAGATTCCTTAATGCTTTCTCCCTTTCAGGCTTCCTCTGCCTCTACACTCTCAGTTGCTTTAGTTTATCAGTACTTCGTCTTTGAAATTTAATAGCCTTATTTACCAAATAAGTTTACTCTTTTAATTTTAACTAAATCAATTATATTGGTAACCTAAAACTTAAAATATTTACTATATAATAATAATAATAATGATAATAATAATAATAAATCATTTTACCATGGTTTTCATGGTATTAACAGTACATTAAAAAATCAAACATAAGTAATTTTAAATTTTAGAGTAAGTTTACCCTATTTTGTCATTTCTATAAGACACTACAACTGCTCTAGGCTGAAAGTCTCTGCATTTGGCTTTCATCATGGTATTCACTGAAATTAACCCCTACAAAATCAATTATGAACATATCAATGAATGAAAATCAGGATGACTAATTGCCAAGAAAACTGCTATTCAATGGGATCACTGTCTCATAGTTATCAAAACTCTATTTTGTTTCTATCTGTAAGAAATTATGACAGCATGGGTTTTCTTCTTACTAAAATCAGCAGATAATCTGAGATGAATTTTTGAGACCCTGTATACTTTACAAGAAGTTTGCTGGTTAAACAAATTTGATACTTTACAGTTGATGGTACTAAGAATTGTTCTACTTATGGAAGCAGATGATGTAAACTTCTACAGTAATAACAGCACATAATAAAAGTGAAATATTTTAGAAGGAACATTCAGTGGAGATTTAAATTTTCAATTCTATCTCTGCAGTAATTCTCTGCATGCAGCTGAGGTTGGTAGAGACAGAAAACTGCTATTATTTAGTAATCTGAGTGAAATAACTAGGTGATCTTTGTCAGTCAAATTTCAGCAGTCCCAAATGATTTCTCACCTAGATAGTCTTACTGCCAGGTATTGGTTTTAAGAACTGGAAACATACAGCTGCTGATTGTAAGAAATGATCACCCATAATTAGTGCCCTTGAAAACATTAGCAGAGAAAACAGATCTGGAAAATCAAAGAAAATATTTCCATAGAAATCTGAAATAAACCAGTAATATAGTTTCACAGCATAAAAATGAGAACCTGCAGAGCTGCTGCAATTTTTAGGCCCACATCAGATTTGGAATGAAATGAAGGGACGTTTAGGACAAAATGTATCCCACTAGAAAAATAAGTTTCCTCATTTGGCCACATTTAACCGTTTGGCCACGCTGAATAGTATTTAGAAACTGAATTAGGAAGCCATCACATGGTGCATAAATTAAAGATAGCCTTATAAAGTGTTCGATACTCAAGTCTGTTGCATGTATTACAAAGCAAGGGCCTTGTATAATAAATCCTAAGTTATAAAACTGCAAAATAATTCTTTATAAATTAACCTAGTCATTCCACAACTTAAAACAGTTCTGAGGCAAAGACTCTTAAGATAGTCTGGTGCTTGACATCTGCAAGTAGAAATGACTGTTGGGTGACTGGTTTTGTGTGTGTGTGTGATTTTCCATTTTGTTGTAACTTGCTTTGTTTTATTTTGTTTTGATTTTTTTGATTTTTTTGATTTTTTTTATTTTTTTTAAATGAGCAATCTGGGATTCCGCAATAGTTACCTGTGTGGCTTATTCTTTAACTATGGAAAACAGGGAGTCTGGAGAGTCATTCCTCTTTTATTATTATTATTATAGCTTTTATTTTAAGTGATGAAATGCTTAAATGGAAGAAATATTTTCAGTCTTTATTTCCACATTTTTAAGATTAAGTAATGCCATGGTAAAGCACCTAAAGCATTTCAAACTTAGATACTGCAACCATGTTATTAAAGCTAAGGGAATGTTACCATGTTTTTTCTGAACTTCACCTTTTGGCAAAATGAAGATAAAACTTCCATGGAAAGAATTCTAGGTAGCAGTTCCACAGTTCATCTATGTTCAGTAAAATTATTATGCATAGTTTGAAATCTTTGTGTCATAGAGAATAAGCCCTAAGAAATGGATCTGAGGTAACATTTGGCATTCTTTCTTCATGCCAGATTAAAGGCTTAAGGAAAGTAAAAGTAGATGGAATCCAAATGTCCCTTCCTGGCTTATATGCTGCACTTTGGTAGGTTAAGCAAATAATTTATTCAAAAGAAAAGGAACATGTAGCTGACTGGGGGACTGCAATGAAAATGCACAAAATACTATAGAAGCTAGTTCATAACTTCATGCAATCTCAGACTTTTGTTTCAGTAATTTTAAAAGTTATCCTTTAATAAATTCCTTCCCCTCCAGACTACACAGTTAATATATTCTGAACTGATTTTTCTCAGCCTTTTTTCTCTGTGTGCAAAGATCAAACATTATTAACACTGCCATTCCAAAACATTATTGCTTATACCAGACATGAGTTTGGTTTCTAGTATCATAATGAAGCATCTGCATTCTTTTTCAACCAAAAAAGGCTACTAGCAGAATTCTAATTGAAATGCCATTCAGTGATGGGTGATGTTCCTCTTTCTTTCCTCTTGGAAACAATCATCCAAACTTTTTGGAAGATTAGTTTTCAAGGGCCACCATGTGTTTATAAATAAGTCAGTATTCATTTCAAGTATTATTTGTTTAAATTAACAGTGAGAAAAGCTGTAAATTTGCAACCACACCTTTCTGCTGCAAATGACACATTAACTTCATGAACACTGATAAAGAAAGTTTTGGTTTTAATGGTGTCTCAAACTACAGTTGTTTCATTCACTGGTTTCTGTCTACAGCTTGGATGGTATATTTAAATGCTTCCTCTAGGACTTTTACAAATAACAGATAAAGTTGTTGAGCACTCTTATTGCCTTTTATGTCTGCAGCTAAGAAAATGCTTGGACATCTGCTTAATGAGTCAGCTGAGGCTCTGTTGGTACCATACCATTCAGCATCTCCCCTATTCACAGCACGCACATATCATTTCAATGACATCCCTTGGCAGCCTGCCAAATTTCTCATCAGACAGACATTTGCTTACCTATGTTGCTTGATGGGCTGGGTTCCTCTGTCAGAAGACAAGGCCTCTGGGAAAGACTGAGGGCCTGAAAAACTAGACTCCATAACTTTGTGAAGAATAGGCCCAGGATGCCTATCTGTTTTTGAATACTGTAGCATAGAGAATAAAATTAATTAATACACAAAAGGCAAAGTATATTATTGATGCTATTCAGTCAGAATTCATACTGGAGCAGGGTAAGAAGTGCTCTAATGCATTTTTAAATTAAAATTAGGCATTGCAAGTAATACATTCATTCACTATTGTTTACATAGCAGAAAGCGCCAGTAGTCATTATATCCATTACTTTCTCCACATCAAAATGCTGATATCTGCATTAGTAGCAAAATTACTGATTGATCTGCCCACAGTGATGGGGAAGACTGATCCCTTTGACTAAAAGCCTGGTTTCGTGGCTGTCCATGCAGAGACTGAGATCACAAAACACATCTCAGAGGACAGTCACCACCTCCTTCAATCATTTGGTGATTTCATCAGCATGCATAATTGAAACAGCATTTGTATCATCAGGCAAGTAATAAAAATATTTGAATCCTATTCATAGAGTCAGATATCCTTTCTGAGCAGGTCAGAAAACTTTTGACCCTTGAGTATCTATGCTAGTAAGAACAGTGTAAACATAATTTTTCTTGTGACAGTTGTAGGTGTAGAGCAGTCTTGGGGCACATAGTGAGACACAAAGGTCTGTAAAGCCAACACCAGACATGAACAAGAACAGATTTTCTTCTTGCTTTGTGATTCAACTAGAAATTCAGCAAAACTTGCCTCTGATCCTGAATGGATTCAGAAAATCAAAGCATAAAAAAAGCTGCATTTTGGCATAGAAGAATAATCAATCTTGCTTTTGGTTACTGGGAAATATCTCAGAGACATGAATGGTTACCCACATTTCCACTCAGGTATTTTATTTTTTATGTTGCATTACAGTGACCTGCACTAAAACTAATTCATCCAGTTTTCTTTAATCCATTCTTTCTGTATTTAGTTTGTAATTTTAGCACTAGATACCTAGATATCCATGTTATCTTTACAATAAATTGATCTTGTGAAAGCTATTACATAATTATTTTAGAAAGAAAATATAAATTCTAATAATAATATAAAAAAATCACATTGGCAAAAAAATGCCACGTTATGATACAACAGCATAAATATTTATGCAGATGATAGAAAGATTTCTTTCAACGTACAGCTCTTCTTCACAATTATTTTGTTGCTTAACAAAAGAGAAGTAACTCCTTAAAAATACCAAATTATTTTCTGATTCTCACTTAGTCTTAGCAACATTTCCCCAGACTTCAGCAAATCCAAAAGGAAAGCCATACAAGATAATTGTCGTAGAAAAATAGGTTACATGCAATTTTAGTTCATCTACTGAGGCTTCTTATGACTGATTTCTATAGCTAAAATAACAAAATTTTCTCTAATGCTCCTATCCCTCTTTCTGCTGTGTGAAATACCCACACAAACAAGGCTGCTTATGTGCTTCTGAAGGCAAAGCTAATGAGAGTGACAATATGCAAAATGCTGCTGCACGCATGACATAAACACAACTGAAATAATACAGAACATATTCCACTCTTACTTCTTTAAGTCATAATGACCTTAGTTGTCACTTGTAAATGTTGCAGATAAAATACAGAAAATTCAGACAGAAGTATGTTTTTTTAGGTACTCATGTCTTTGAAGGTTTTAAAGTTTAATAGTTATCCTGCCAGCTGCAGAAATGAAACTGTCTTTGATTTCTGACCTGAATAAATCAATTTGAGCTATGTTAAGAATGGGTTGTTAGTGCCAGAAAGCTTCTTCTGTCCTTTTTCATGTTTGTTGATGATACCAAATTGAAGGTCTGAATGGCTTATAAAACCATGAGTATGATGTGAATCATGAAGTCTAACTAGAGATAAGCTGAGTCTTTTGCTATTGGTAAGATAGGTGTAGGCAGAAGCAATGTTATACAGGGTCTTTCCTCACCCCAGCTGAGGAAAACCAGGACCCCCAGAAGCTGCCCTGATGATGACTAGCAATCTATACTGAAGGTCCAACACCCAGCACCACCCAGGCACAGCCTGCAAAGGATATTTTTTTCCCCTAACTAAACATTTCTTTTATGCCATTTTCAAATACACCACTTAACAACTACCATAACAGCCAAAACATTAATTACAATGAAAATATGAATCACAATTTAAATTGAGGGTGTGAATACACAGAGAATTTGAACAATGCAACTGAACTTATTTGGATGTATCACGGTATTCATACATTTTAATAGGTTTAAAAACATCTCGGTTTATTCTCCATTAGCTTAACTGTAAGTGCCACATCCCTTCTCTGAGATAATCTTTGGAGAAAAATACTCTCAGATCTCTGTGAGGAGTTTACAGCAGTATCAGTTGGTACTCCCAGAAGAATGGTATACCATACTGGGATTACTCCCCATCTGTATCCCAGCAGAGCCCATCACCGTGCTTCCACAGCCCAGTTCTCACCCGGGCAGAGATTTATGTAAGCCTCTGACTGTTCTGATCTATTCAATACTCAGCCATGATGGAGAATAAGCTGTGAAATGCTTTCGACAGACTGTTCCAGTAGCTTGAAAGCATCACTGAAAGTTATACGTACTATCTGGGGGGTTTTATGGTTTTATTGTCTTCCTGTTTAACTATTTGTGCTTGTTTGAGCAAGTACTGAGAAACGCTCCTGCATATCACTCAATAAAGAATAATGATAGCATTAAAATAAAACATTTTGCAAATTTGCAAATTTTCATGGTTTCATGGAGAAAATAATCTCCAAGTTACATACAATTACTCAACACTCTAACAATAAAATTCCACCCCTCCTAGTAAAAGCTAAGTATATCTGCAAAGGCAGCCTGGGCCAGGAGACTAGAAATCAGCCTCTGCCACTGACCTACTGTATGACTGTGAGCATGTAATTCCCCTGCCATGCTCTGTATTCTTTACTCTAAAATGGAGCCTACCTCTGTAGATAACATATGCTGGTCAAGTGCTACAGAACAGCTTGACACTGCTGACCTGTTTTCCTGGTTTTATGCAAAACAAAACACCCATCCTTTCCCCAGGCTTTTCTTAGCCCTTCATCCTCAATGATTTTCCCAAAATAGTAATAATAAAAATTCAAGAAATACACATGGCATTGGAAGAGATGTGATGTGGGGATCCCATTTCAAAAAGGACTGACAAGGCAAAGGGGTCATATTTAAATTACATTCAGAGAGAGTGTCTCAAGGAGGCAAAGAGCGAGTGATTTTTCTGGATTGACTAACCTTGCACATAAGCCCATCAGGTGGTATATTTAACATCCTTACAGGTGTTCCCATATGTGTTATATGTTTTGTTGCCAACATTAGCTGTAGCCAGAGGCCAGTAAATTTGTCTGTTTAAAAGTTTGTCCAGTAAAAGTTTGTCTATTCTGGCAGTTCTTCCTAAGTAGTCATGCAATATAGAAGTAAGAAATATACTCTTGATCTTAGCTGATAAATCACATTGTAAGTCAGGCAAAACCACACAGTGATCTTTTAAAAGATTCAAGTGTAGCTGTTGCTCAACAGATATTAATTCTATCACAGTGACTAAAAAGAATTTATTTCTACTATTAACAAAAGACGGCAAGACACAGAAAGAGCTACTGACTGCAAGCTATTAGAAAAAAAGTGTAGTGAAAAGTAAAACCATATACTACAGCATGAAAAGCATATTAACCACCTCAGAGGGAAAGTGATGGAGAATTAATAGATCCACTTAGTACCATGGGAGAAGGCATTAAAATCCACAAAGATAAAAAAAGCATAAACAACCATGTCAGCTCTCAGAATCAGTACAGGAATAGCAAAGCTTTGGATGCCTGGTGTTTTATTATGTGGCTTGGGTTTGTTTTTTTTTTTCTAATTTTTTGTTTAATTTTTTTGTTTGTTTTTGCTTTTTGCTTTTTTTTGGTTGCATGACAAGTTTGTCAAGTTATGAGTATTTAAAGAAACAATCTAGTAAAGGTGGAATAAGGAGCTAGTAACCAGGTGCATTACTAGAACTCATGAAGGCTGGTGAACTACAGAAAAAAAAGGAGGGCCACAACACCTCTTGTTGCCCCTGGCATAGCATACGAGAGGGCACAGAGCATTTGCTTTTCTAAGAGAAGCAGCTGAGAACCTCAATTTACTTTCTTTTGCCTATGAGGACATCAAACCTTTTGCTGCTGTCTTATGGAGCATACTAATTAAATATCTTTTGATGAGAATATAATTTCTTTGGGACAGAGTACATATTACAAGGAAGTTCTAAGTTTCATGCCTTAGGTGAAATAAATATGAATCTCATGTACCTCAAAGATCCTGCATTAAGAACTGTCACATCTATCTCTTCCTGACTCAAGAATTATAGCAACATTCGCAATGCACTAGTATCCAAATCCAAGATGCTAGAAAACCTAGCAAAAAGTGTATTGCTGCCTCTGTATTTGGGAAAATCAGTGGACTTAAAAGAGATCCAAGAGAAATACTAGGAGCTGTGTTCAAACAGTTATTCATGAATGCTGCTTTCAGTATACAGTATTTTTAACACAATTTGCATCCTTAACAAAATAATGCAATCAACTCTGAGAGAAATAGACTCAGCAGAGGTAACCAAAATTACCAGCTGTTCTCAGGAGGAATTCAGAGAGAATATCATCTGCCCTGACCAAATCTAACCCATTATTTTTACTTTTCAGAATCACAGTTGAGCAGAGGAAACAAGTGGAGGAGATGTAACGCATTTGAGTGTGGGAAGAAAAAGCACGATACTTCAAAATACTGTCAAAGCAAAAAAAAAAAAAAAAATCTTTATGCCCTGCAACATCACAAATGACAGGGAGGCATCAATGTTTTAACTTAAATGCCTAACTCTCCTTGCATTCTTCCTCAACTTCAGGGCCTGCCAAGATGGGTGCTGGGATGTGGCCATTGTCATTTGTGTTTACTCTGCTGATCAGATGGTAAAAACCTCAGAGTGAGTGACTAATTTCTCGAATGAAGACAATTCTAAGCAGCCTACAATTTTCAGTTGGCCAGTTCTGGTTTTTTTTGCAGAATATCCCTTTGTTTAACTTCAATATCCGTATCTGAAAGAGCAATCCAGCCATATAGATGTTTAATGAAACTAGGGGAAAGTCCAGCCCTTCAAATCCTATTCTTAAACACTGTCTTCAGAAATAAAAATTGCTGCAAGGTAACCCTTAATCTAGGATGCAGCAGGAAAATTCTGATACAAATGGAGAGTGTTTTGAAAGCAAACATTCAGAGCTTTTAACCTGTGTATGTTTCTCATAATGACACTGATGCAAAAAAGCTTTAATTGGCACAGAGGTGGGATATCATAGGTCTGAAGTCGTTTTCCTTCTGTAGTAATACAAGCAGCTGCAACTATAATGAGTTCAGCTAGAATAAAATACAAACTTTAATTCATTTTAATACTTGTTTCAAGAATGAAAGGTGTGGTTTCTTGCTAGGAACACTTTGATACATTCACTTGGCTTCTCTCATTTTAAAAAAGATTAAAAATTGTCTTTGAAAACAGGTAATGAAAAATAAATATCTTCCTAAAGTCAAGGGTGTAAAAAGAAAAAAAAAATGTGGAGAAAAAATGCAGAAAAGGTGTGGAGAAAAACCCAAGCTCTTTACAGCCACAAACCATTTGAAACACTATCTGCTATATCATGGGTCTTGGGAAATATTAAAACCTCCTTCTAAAGCAGCTCAGCATTGGGAAAGATCCATGCAGCCTTTACTTAATATAGCACCTTCATGGCTCCTTCAGAACAGACATTACTAGAATAGCATGCAATTATTCTCAGGTTTACAGCAATGCATTATTCTTCTAGAAGAAAAAGCAGGGTGAAAAACCTGAAAGCATCACCATTCAAAATAGGCAGGAGAAAGATATGGGAGAATCGTTTAAGGAAAGAGAGAAAGGTGACATACATATAAGCGAGACAGTTTTCCCATGTGAGAAGAGCACAAGAAACAGCTACCAAGATTACATAAACCAAAACGCTACACTGGAAGACTAGTTCACAGAAAACAGACACCTTAATTTAGTCAAGTTTATTTACTGGCTCCTTGAAATAAAAGAGAACTAAGATTTCTCCCCAGATCCATGTGGTAGGAGCTGCAGATGGGAACTGAAGAGAGATCACACCCCAGCAGTGACTAGCAGAAAGGCAGCAGCACAGCTGCAGGAGGGAGCAGTGGGAGCGTTCTTCTCCCTGTGGCAATACTTGGTCCCTTTCCCACCCAGCAGATAACACCTAGGGCAGATCTCTGGTCTCTGGTGGGGAGCCACTCAACCATTCCTATAAAATGCCATTTCAAAGTTCTTTTCTGCTGCCTTGCCATCCCCCCTGCCCCTTTTCTCCATTCCAATCTGCCAAGTTTTCTAAATATTTCATGAACTGCCTACATGCATTCCTGCACTAAAATCTTGCTAAAAATAGAAACCATTATTACCTTGCACAGTTACACTACATCCTGCACAAGGTCATTCTGTTTGTCTTCCTTAGTATCTTTGCTCCCAAAGGGAAAATGCATTAATGGCAAGAAGAAAACAGCTGCCTGCAAGCAGCCACAAGAACAAGAAAACAGTGTATTAATTACCAGCACTGAAAATGCCAGTCTGAACAGCATTAAAAACAGAAAAGCAAATTTGGATTAAAATAATAAAAAATAATAATAATGGCTTCCAATCTCTAGTACCTGGAATCTACAAACTGCTACTTCAGCCATTATGACTATTGCCAAAGCAAAAGAAAAAGACTTAAATAAAGCTTGCTGTTTGTCATCTGCTCAGAAGACACCGAATAGTTCATAGTGATGATGGGTTGACAAAATATTGCACTGAATTACAGTGAGAAAAAGGCAAAGAACATATTCTTAGTGCTAACCAAGACCTACTTTATATGTTAGAACAAAAGGATTATAGAAGCTCTTTACCTTTTGTTGCCATCATTACAACACAACACTCCCGAAGCTTTTTTTTTTTTTTTAGGGGCTAGAAGGGGCAGTATGACTGAATGAACTGAAAGTAAAACGAAAAACTGCACAAGGTTCCCTAAATTGTGATTATGTCAATTTTGTGAAGCTATCTACCTTCTTGAAATAGGTATTTTTCCTCAAACATAGAGCATCTCATGACTACAATGGTAGTCAGCCCTTTAAGCAATGCTAAGATACTCTTTTTTTAAACAGACAAACAAACCAACCCCCACCCCCCAAAAAAAAACAACCCCCAAAAAACCCCAACCCCAAAACCTAACAGTTAAGCATTCAGAAAGGCTTGAATAAAACTTATGATTTCCTATTATATTGCTACCAGGTTCATCCTCCATTTTTCCAAAGATTTTGTTCAAATAAGATATCACTAATTGCGTATGTCCACGGTGAAGAAAATGACATGCATTGGAAAATAACTTACATCCAGGGCTAATTAAATTAGTTGTCTTCAAGTTCCTTATTTCAAATGCTCTTTATGAATTTCATGATTGTGGAACTGTATTAAGTGCAACTATATACAGAAAATTACTAAATACATTTCAAATTTAGTTTGAACAAACTAACCTCTTTCTGGTATCAAAGTCCTTTTAACTCGTGACCCAGGAAAATGAGACCATCTGCATAGTCTTCAATTGAGCACTAGTTTATATGTGTAAATTTAGATCTATAGATTTTGAATTTACTCTGAATTAACTGTGACAAATCTTTACATTTTTTCATGCAGGAACATTAATTATTGGAACACTTGAAATCACCTAAAATCAAAGACCCCCACTTCAGCTGTAAACCATACATATGAGCTAAGGTATTGCTGAAAACTCTAATTTCCACTGCTGGATGCAGAGCTAGGGGGCTCAGCAAGGGATGTTACATGAACAAAATGTAACAGGACCCACTGAAATAAATTCAGAAAAAATCCTGCTTAGTGTTTTCCATTATGAGGCCTGATAGAAAACATTTTATGAAAGAGGTGAGAATTCTTGTTCCCATTGCTCAGATCGTAATAGCAACATGGCGATGTGCTGCCATCAGCAGCAGGAACTCAGCCAGGCTATTAAGTGTTGTAGCTGGCAGGATTACTTACATTTTGCAGCTGGACTTGGCTTTGTGCCATACACTCTGACTTTGCCATCATGCTGGAAGCATTTAGGCTGTAGGTTTTCCTATTCTGTGTTTCTTTCAGCTGTTCATGAATTTGCTTTGTTTGTTTCCTGCAGAGAGAAATAAAATTCATGTAAGAAAGAGCTAGTCCGATCTTCTACCACAGGCATGGTATTTTTACAGCCACGCTTCCCTTTGTTCAAAACTTCACTATATCAGATTAAGCAAGCTGAGCTATTTTGCTAGTGTCTAATATTTCAATGCTTTCAATGCAGTGGTCATTTTCTGGCAAGGCTTAAGAAAGGAAAAAAGAGCTGTTTAAAATATCTTCTGTTCTCAGATTACTATAATAGCATGCTAATTGTTTCAGCACAGAATTTTGTAAGATCATCTATTAAATATTTAACAATAGCTTGCAAGTAGGCCTGAATATTAAAAAAGTATTTTGCTCAGATTAAGAACAAAGACTTTGGCAAATACAGCAGGCATTAGCCCCTGTTGGCTATAAAAAGTGTTGAAGAATCAAAGATTTCTGCTAGCTAATTAGACTGACCTATAACCCACTATCTTGTATAGATCAGCTTTTGCTTACAAGTTTAAACCTTGAAAAAAAACATGACTAGGGTATCTGCAGCTGTGTTTTTGACATATTATACTATGATCCACAATGTCAGAGCTAGGAATACCACCAGATGAATCACTTCCAGTATTCAGGACATATGTATGCTATTAATAATGGCTTTCTGGTTCTGCCACACTGTATTGACAAACTGAGTTTTAAAGTTCTGTCCATGATTGAGGATATGAGGCAGCAAACTTTGTTTAAATACTTCTTTTATCTTCCACAAACAGATATCTCATCTCGGCAAAAAACTGTTAGCAAAACACAGTTAAGGTCTTTTATCCATCTCCATTCTTTCGATAAGCTAAATTTTCTGAGACTATTAGTTTTAAATGATCACTAGAAATAACTCCAATTCTATTTCCTTCTTTGCTTCCTTCCTTCCTTCCTGCTTTCCTGCCTTCCCTCCTTCTCCATAGAAGATGCATCTCTAGCAGTCAACCCACACAGGCCCTGGAAACAGCCCAGCAGGGTCAAGGACTTGCTGCAGCAGCAGCAGCACTTCATTATGCCACCAGCAGCTTTTAGACAGCAATTTGTGCAGAGCCGTATTTCAGAAGTGATTTCAGGGCAGTGTTGATAAGAAATAAAGGAAATGCAGTATTCCTATCCAGAAATCAGAAATTTTAGCAAAGAAGCTTTAGAAACATTTTGAAAAATTGCTTGTGATTTTGTTGCTGAAAGCCTTGTGACATTGTCAATTTTGATAGCATCTTACTTGACTCAGACCGATGAATTTGACACTGAATGAAGCATAAAAGTAATTTTAGCTTCTTGCAGTGCTGTCTGTTTTTAGCTCAGGAAAGTGTAAGAAACTAGAGGAAAATGACTTACTGAAGTGGTCAAAGGGGAAGATGGTGAGAAAGGACAAGCTACCTCACTATGAAAGCAAGCAGTGAGAAGTATCCCAGTTGACATATTCAATATTTCTTGATGTATTAATATATAGGATTTCTCCTGCCTTTGAGTCCCTTAGTTCAGTATGGAAGGCGTGCATTTTCCCACTACTCTTCAAACTTCAGTATTGCACAATTTAATCATTACCTTAAATTCAACAATCTGTAAGCACCTGCTCAGAAGTAGGTACTTGTTATAGCACATTTCCTGAATACAGGTCTTAAACTATAATAAATCTTGGACTCTACAAATTTCTCTTATGTTTTCTATTTACATCCTGTTTTGAAACAGCATGGCAAATGAAAAAGAATGAACTTCCAAATATGAG
>JAVHNF010072122.1:4272-30045 GCA_034783455.1 Micropsitta finschii
CTTGGTGTCGTCTGCAAACTTACTGAGGGTGATCTCAATCCCTTCATCCAGATCACTGCTAAAGATATTAAACAGAACTGGCCTCACCACTTGTGACCAGTCACCAGCTGGATTTAACTCCATTGACCACCACCCTTTGGGCCTGGCCATCCAGCCAGTTTTTTATACATCCAAATCATGAGCAGCCAGTTTCTCCAGGAGAATGCTGTGGGAAACAGTGCCAAAAGTTTTACTGAAGTCTGGGTAGACAACATCTACAGCCTTTCCTTCATCCACTAAGTGAGTTACCTTTTCAAGGAGGTCACTTACTTGTCACCATACATTGGATTAGTCAAGAATACTTGCATCTGCTAGCCTTAACCCCAGATATTTGCTGGTCAATTTTAACCAAACGTTGAAATTTAAATGAATCTGAAAATACTTTAGGTAACTACCTGGGTATTGTCAATAGACAAACAGCTAGAGAAAGCAGAAGTGTATTGATGATCCCACAGAGGCAAAGCTGCAGGATGACTGTGTCCTTAGTAGACATCAGTGAATCCACTCAAGGTAACAAGGACTCACTTTTTCAAAGACCATGGAACAACTGGATGTGTTTCAAGGGGATATTTTCCCCACACTGACTGTGTCAGTGTAAATCTGGCACTACAAGGTGACATCAGGACCCAAGTCCACCCCACCATCAGGTACCTCAATAGGAAACACCCTACCGGCCTCTAGATCCGTGAACCAACTGCCCTTCCTGCCTCTGCCCCTCTTCCACCTCTCTTCTGACCCCATGCTGAGGAGGAAGAGGTGCCTCACACCACACCAGGACCCTCATCCATCACACTGTGTCTTCAGGCTCATTTCCAACAGCTCTCAGCAGATCTGCTTTTTCCCTGCGCTAAGCAACCACCATCTCAACTGTTAGCAACACAGCAAAATTCAAACATCCCAGATTTTGCAATCACAGATTAAGCAATCTTGGTCCTAATGTGCGCCTGTTTATTAACTTCTGATATTTTTTATCCAAAACAATGACGATAAACAAGAATAACAAAAGAAGTACATAAAGAAGGGGGTGAGAGTGGAAAACATAGTTCAAACTCCTCCTAGATATAATCGATCCAAGAGTGTAATGAATTTTATACCAAGTATTAGTCTTGCCAGCCTCATTTAATTACAGGGCCATATACATAACCCCATCAAATTAAGTAATCAGGGACACAGTTTGGCTCCAGGACTTAGCCAGTATCTTTTGATTACACTGGGGGAAAGACTATTAGGCCTTTGGAACAGCTATAGCCTGTGTGTGATTTTTCCCATTATTACTGGCAAGCACTCAGGATGCGTTTTTGCAAATGCATGGTTCACCAAATAAATCTGAAAGGCCTGTCGGGCTCTCAGCAAGAAAAATGCTCCTTACCTCAATCAATGGGTAATTCTGGAGGGGTTTTGCTCAAGTGAGTATATGTTCCCAGTAAATAAAAGACAGACTATGTTTTAGTAGTGCTTGCATGCATGGCAGCAATGACGGGTCTACCATGTGTTCTAGATGAACGCTGGCATCACAGTGAATAGCATCATCTACCAGGTGCTGACACTGCGTGTTACAGGGCTCCCAGAGGGAGCAGGTTCATTACCCATGTCCTCTACTACTACCACCTGCCTTTGTTTAAACCCGGGAACTGAAAAACGCCACCCTAACAAAGAACAGTCACTGCTGCCCTCACAGGCTGGTATTGCTTTCTAACATCTGATGCACCACAGCGTGTTCAACCCTGCCCAGGTCCCACCCGAACTGTGTACAGAGTCTCCTTTGGGCTGGCCATAGACGTTTAGAGGCAGGGGTCCAACAGAAGAAGCTTGGCTTACAACCTCCTTTAGAACTGAGCCATGTGAGCCACTATAGCAGCAATTCACACCCTACCTGTTCCCTCAGGCACCACTACTGCCTAGCCATGACAATGAATTATGCTGCTCAAAACAATCATTTACACAGTCTTTATGAAATACTGTAATTCTGGAAGGTGCAAAGAAGGCTTCTTAGGAAGTACAAAAGCCCCAGGAGCTCAACGCCATCCCTAAAGGGACTGAACAGTCATGAGCTTTTGGTCAAGTCTATGTTGTGGTCAATTTAGGTATTCTCAGTGCATACCAAAAAGCATTACAATTCAACTTTAGGGATTACATGGGATCTGCTCAATGACCCTGCTGCTCAGCAGGAGCAAAGTAAAAGTGTGGTCCATATATTTGTAAAGTAGGATGTGTCCCATATATTTTACAAATTTAAAACATTGCTTTAAAGAACGAAAGCTTTTTGTGTCAGAAATCATTCAACAGCGTTGGAAACATCGCCGGTATCCCCAACGCAACAGCACCACTCCCCAAGCATTCAAAAATCATGAGTCAGATGCCCCCCTCCAAAAGAAAAATCACACAATTGGCTTCAAAACATGCACATAAAAATGTAATCGATTCCAAATATGGTTCTGGATTTCTTAGGATGCAACTGGGGTCATGTTTCAACAATTTCTCTGACACCAAAAGCACTAGAAATTTTCTTTGTTTTTCAAATAAGAGCCGAGAGATTCTCTCATAATCCATTGTTTCTAGGAGCTGGGGTTTTAAGCAAAACAGCAAACACTGGCTCATGATAAAATCGCAGAGCTGGCAACACCACTAGTGTGATACTTTTCTCCTACCATTAAAAGCCTGGCAAGGAAGGAAAAAACCACTGAGTTGCTCATAAGACTCTAAACAAACTTTTTTTTGCATAAAAAGCACCTTCTCTTTAGCTCCTGCTCTGTGCATTAAATTTGACAGGGATCAAACTTGTTTTATTAAACCATCACTTCTTACCAGAAGAGTCATCTACAGCAAGAGCTGCACTGGAGAAGTGTGAAGATTTCAATGCCCTCTTGGAGATGTCACTGGGATATGAGGGCATTCAGGCTCAAGACACTGGGATAAATTCTGAGCACAAGACATGCCATGTGGCCAAAGAAGAAGGTGGATATGTATGCTTGCACCAGCCAAATCAGCCCTATGGTGGCCTCCTCTCCCTATGGCTTACAGACAAGGAGCTCCAGGCCATGCCTCCACGCAGCCTCCAGTGTGGTGCAAAGAGGACCGTGCTGTGCCCCTTGACTGCCTATTGTCCCTTTGGATGTCACGGAGCTTGTGTGTCCATGCATGATGGCATGCTGAGCCACAGAGCAAGCTAGGGATGGTGAGATCTCAGAAGCTTGGATAATATGTTCTAGCTCAGACCAAGCCTTATACATGAGCTTGCTGTCAGTATGGAGACGAAACTTCAAGGGCTGCCTCAGGACCTGTTTGATTTATATTATAGAAGTGCCCCATAAGCTTTTACCTCTGTCTTAACTGGTCATATTTGTCTTTCTCCTCCTCTGGAAAACACTAAAGGGCAGGGCATGTTTCACCTATTTATAGAGCTCAAGGCAGGAGCTGATCACCCTAAACTCATTTTTGTTTTATTCAATGGACAAGAGTAAGCATTTCTAAGGTATCATTTTTCTGACCTGTTTTGGGTATTCATTGATCAGATCCTAGGCAAGGTGTTCTTATTTCTCCCCACAGGACACAGTGGGATCCAGGGAGATCAGCTCTGCTGTAGACAGATGTCTTTTGGAGGAGGGCACTGGAGGACTCAATAGATGCATGTACAGTAAGATCTCCTTATTTAAGCCAAACCTCCTGCAGGGTTTTACGATAGGACTGACACCTGCCTTATTAAGGAACAAGGAGAGATAACCATTCACATCAGCATTCAAATCCCACAGTCACTCCCTAACCACAGGGAAAGCCAAGCCTGTAACCACCAACAAAGCATGTTTTGCATCCAGCTCAGATATAAACTGTTCCTCTGCTCAAGAAAACAGCACTATGCCTGAAATGTCATTTAGAGCGTCATATGTCTCCTCTTGGACTCTTTGGACAACATGAAAACCACTGTCCCTAGCCAGTTTTTAATGAGAGTTGACTAAAGCCAGTGAGAATTTGGTCATAGCTGTGTGAATTATGGGCCCATAGTTTTTTCCTAATGAAAAGACAAAGACATTTTTGATCACAGCCTCTGCTCCTTGCTGTCCTGGGTATTTTGTTAAGGCCTGTACAAGTTCTCTACATAAATAAGCAACCTGTGTCACATTTGGGTGGACTGAGTGGCTGCAGGACAACAGTTCTCACTATACCTCCTGAAATGGACTCCTATCCAATCTGGTCACATATAACAGCACTGAGCTCCATCGTCAATAGTCACTGGGAACAAAAGTTTTAAAGATACACTTGGAATTTAGGGGAAACAACACACTCTAGAATATAACCCTGCCTCCCTCAGCACCTCAGTCCCTTTCATGTCTAGGTTCAAACACAACAGTCAACTCAGATGTAGAGAGCAAATAATTATTCTGATGGAGACAAAACTGGAATCTGTGTCACCAGGAAGATCAAAATACAGATACTCCTGTTTTCCTGAGAGACGGAGCTGACACAACGCTCACTGAGAGCACTGAGGCAGGCTTTGAATGAAAGGCAGTTGTTGTTCTGAATCCCCTAACACCGGGCTCGACCACAGTGCCGGCTGCCCTGCTCAGCAGCTTCATAAGGCATGCAGGGAATGTGGTAATAGACTGACTAAACTGCTTGCAATTTTTTTAAAGTCAATTTAAAATGGGAAGGAAGTGAAAGACCAAAGGAAAGCAAGCACAGAGCTGCTTTTTGGTCCTGGAGTGATTGTAGTAATTGTAGTAATTGTAATCTTTTATATCTAGCTGCTCTTCACAGTAAAATAATGAAAACGATGTCAAGATATAATAATTTGCTAAACATGAAGAGGGAAAAGGAAACCCCAGTAATAGGCAGCATAGATTTAAAATGAGTGTTTCCCTTTTTGTTAAAACACACAGTATTACCAATGGATAAAATCTTAAAGGAGAAGTAATTCAGTATGCCAGAATAGGGGCACTGTGATGTGGTTTGAAAGCTGGATGAAGGTTCATAACCAAAGGCTAATGTTCATGTAAATGTAATGAGTTCTGCCCTGTAAGGCAATGCATGAATCAGTGTACTAAGATGGATTATTTTTTTTCTTTAGTAGTTATTAATGATCTGAAAGAAGAAATACACAGCTCAGGAATGAAATCCTGCTAACAGAACTGGAGAAACTGCAAGAAACAATGAGAACAGGAATGCTGCAAACAGAAAGAAACCTGAAGTTAGAAAGTGTAAGAAGCCGCAATTTAATTAGGGCACAAAAATGGCAACTTTTTGCCCAGGGAAAATAATTACTTGGCTTACATACACTCAGCAAGGTGGAGTCCAAGTGCAGATTCTGAGAAGCTGAGAGTACAGAGGAAAAGCAGATGAGTGCTATAAACATGCACACCCGCAGCCTCAGAGGTATCCACACTCTCAGCTCCAACTCTTTTTTACAGGAGGTATATCCTGAGAAATCAGTCCCACGACACAGCGCCACTAGCCAGAGGAAAGTGCATTGGCACAATGGACATGGCCCAGGGAGCACGAGCACACAGAATGGTTTCAAGTGGCTGAATCACCCCAATGCTAGGTGCCTGGAAGGGCATCCTTGGCTGCAAGCGAGCTGATAGGGCTGCCCTGCCTGGACCTGCAGGGGGTTTGCTAGGGCTCAGCACATTCAGCTCCAGCCCTGAGGGATTTTGATGGTCCATAAGGTGATGATATGCCGGAGAGAAAGCAGGGCTGGAGGGATGGGGGCTGTTCATCCCCTGGCAAGCTCAGGATGAAGAAAGGGGATTGTGCCTAAGAGGCAAGACAGTGTGAAAACTGAAGAGTTACATGGAGAATCTGGCAAGAAATAAGTGGGAAAAGTTAACATGGATGATAACAACCTGCAAATGCTTAAAGGGTGTAAAAAACAATCAGAAAGGCAAAGAATTTATGACCCACTTTCCACAAAGTATTCAGCCTCCTTCAGCTATTTACATCTGCCAATGCCTGGTACTAGCAAAGAAATGGGAGCTGAGCCCTTCTGAAAACCAGTTACATAAACACAATGAGAAATTGAAACAGGAATTACATCACTGGTGCATCTCAGAAAAAGACACTCTGATGCTGTGATGCTGTGGGACAGCATCCCAAGGGATATTTCATCACTTGGGTCTTTCTAAAGTGGACTGAAGCAAGTATTAACACCAGTCCTGCAGGGAATCTGTGCTTCTGCAGGGAAGGAGGCAAAGCTGTTAGAACCAGCAGGTGTTCTCATCAGCCACAAACTTTTAATTGCGCAGCACGGGTTCACTTTTGGGCATGCTATAGGAAAAGAGCACTTTGAGCCCAAACCTATAGCTTCCCAGCCTCCCTCCTCAGCTCTCACCCATTTGCAAACAATTGCGAAGGTGGAAGAATTCAGCTAACAGATGTAGCCTGCCCCCCTAGTCCCATCTGTTCACATCAGAAACCACCACGCAATCTGGCAGGGAGAGCTCTCTCTGCTCAAGATAGATGCTGGCCTGGGCTGGGAAGGGAGAGGGAAGGGGGGTGAAGTGTGGTGGTCGCAGGTCAGGTCGGAGGGGCCCTGCCAACGCTGCGTGGGAAGGTTGCACAGCATCTGCCGGTGCCACGTCTCGCTCAAGTTGGATTGAAATCGTCCAGCAAAGTCTGTCAGAACACAAAGAACCTGTGTGAAGCTCACTGCATCCCCCCGCACGCACATCTTCACCGCCACAGCGAGGAGGAAATGTCTCTCGCTCCCCAGCCAGCCAGAGGAGGCTTGTGAATCTGGGGCTGTAGGAATGAGAGGATGTGCCAATACACAGTGCTGAAGGGAAGGTGCAGGCGTGAATGGCAGGGGAATACGGAATGCTCAATGTCTGTGTGTTTGCTTTCCTGCTCTACAAATCATTAACCACAGCTCTTGGCACCCTTGAACGGGTTAAAATCCCAGTGATTTGGTAGTCTCAGAGGCAAGCGTAGATCCTGTGTATCTAGCAGTCTCTGCTTCTCCTCTAGAAGCCTGACTGTAGTCATGGCCCCCTCACCCTTCCCTTCTTCACCACCAGCTCCTACTACAGCCTTTCTGCTCACCTGGAGCTGCTCCAGGCTTCTCGGGAGCACAGGAGGCAGTGGCAAGGTGATGGAGCTGTGGTGTGACAGCCACCGGCGATGCTGCCAGCACATGCTCCTCTCAAGCCTCCTCCTTCTCCGTCTGCGGAAACAGGCTGACAGCACCTTGCTCCTTCAAAGGGTGTTGGAAAGATCTAGATCCATGAAGCACTGAGCTAGTGCATCTTTAGGCTTGTGTCTAGGCTGTGAAGTAGCCACAGCACTGCCCTAACTAAGCCGTCTGTGGTTTCTCCCTACGACAGGAGTAAAACCAGCAGCCAAGGTGCAGTGCTAATGACGAGAAATGTACAAAGCCTGATCCAAGTAAATACAGAGATACAACATCAATGAAAAATAGCAGAGCTGTTCCTCCCCCATTGCTAGTGTAATTCAGCAGTTCATGTGTGAGATCACAAAACATTAATGGGAACAGGCAAAGTCATAATGCTCTTCTCCTACTGATAGCTGAGGTATAGACTATTTTTAATCCAGGTTTTTCTGTTGTTAATAGATTTTCTTGGTGTTTGGGGGTGCTTAATATCCTCTGGGAAAGATAAACATCAGTGATTATTTTAGGCCTGTATGACCTTGCTGAGGAGTAACATGACTTCGTGCAGGGCTGAGAGCAGACTTGGCAGAGCCTAGTTGTAAGGAAGTCTTCTATTGTGCAGACTTGCTTTGCCTGTGAAGCAATATGTTTTTGTCTTGCAGAGGGGAGCTCAGAGAAGAAGGCTCAGCCTGCACCAAACTATTGCAGAAAAGGACTGACTCATTTTCAGAAAGTCAAACAGGATCTCAGGAGGAAGTAATAACTGGCCTGCAGAGCCGAACGCTTAAACCACTGCTCTCACTCACCCTCGCAATGGCAAAGGAAGAAGACAGCAAACGGCAGTGAGAAACAAGGCACATTCTGTTCCATTCCAATCAGTCTCTGATTGATGGCAGATTTCACTACATCTCTATAAAATGCCCACCCTGACATCCCCAGCGATGTTCTCTTTCAAACTAACAAAGCAGCGTTTCAAATGCTTGATCACGTTTTGGTTGGCCAACAGCAGAGCCCCTTTCTTGAACAGAGTGATTTGTTGTAGCAGAGACTGGAGTAAGCCACAACAGCTGTAAATCTGCATGTGCTTCCCTGCACAGCCCTGCTGCACCTGCAGATGAACTCTCAGTTCTGAAGCCGAGGCAAACAGCCCTCGCAATAAATGAGTTTATTATCTGTCACTTGTCCAAACTACTGCAGGGCACTCAAGTCACCGATGGAGTTATGAACAGGGGACAGGTTATAACCAAAGCGGCACAATGCAGTTATTTTTAATGCTAGACTATTTCTCCTTTTAAACCCTCTAAAATTTTGTCAGGGAGGCCCACGACACTGTAGTGGTCTGATCTCTTCTCCCATCACTCATGGGCTATACGTGCCCTGCACACCTGCACCATGAAGTCCTACACAACATCCCTTTCCAGCTGCTGCACCCAGCCCTGAACAGAAAGTCACCCACTGGGGTATATGAGCACAGCTGTGAGCTATCCTAACTGTGCTCAGCTTTCAGCACAGCCCCAAATCCTTTTTGGATCAATTTAAGATTGCACTTTTGGGCTGAGAGCCTTTTTTAAGACAGCATAAAGAAACGCAGGACTGGTGTACCTCTCCCTGAATTCAACAGTCTCTGCAATAAGCTGAGTGAAGAACGTGGCAGGATCTCAAGCGCTTCAGTTTACACATGGGTCAACCTCTAAGTAAAAGTACTGCCAAGTAGTACAAAGAAGTCCTCAGGCACCCAGGAGACTCCGGGATATCCACTTCACGAGCTTAACTGTGATATCTTCTAACCATTAGAGGAATTTAGGTGATCTCAAGGAGGCAGAAACCCACCTTACTCAGCTCTGGAGATGGCCAGGAGAAAGAAGGTGAGCTCCTGCAGCTGTGCTGACGTGTAGCGTGAGTTATTCTGCCTCCACAGACCTGCTGCTTAGCTGTGGCAGGGGTAAAGAAACACTGCAGGAATTCACAGCCCTTGCAGAAGTCTGTAGTAGCCATTGGAGCAGGAAGGTTCTGTTAGGGGGAGGCTGGGGAACATGGTTATCTCCTCATCCTTCATCTCCACAGCCTGTCCACACTACTGCCAGCACCCCTGGTTGCCCCCTGTAATTAGTCCTTGCCTAACCATGACATTTCTTTCTCACTTGGCTAGCCTGCAATGCTGTTAGGTGGAAAAAGGTAAGACTTCAGGGAGAAGACGTCACTAAAAGAAACAGAGAAAACTCCAGTGTGCACAAGGGAAGCTTTGTACACTGCTGCCTAATACAAAAATGCATTAGGATAAGGATGCAGTTATGTTTGAAGTAAGTTTACAGCTTCATCTGAACTTCCCCTCTGCCTGCTGCTCTGAAGCTCAGGCAAGCCCAATGCAAACAGAGTGAATCCCCCGGGGCCAGAGGAAGGAGTGCACAGTGGTTTCCTTCCTTTTACTGTCCACCTCACCCCAGTTCTGCCAGCTTTCCTTCCCTGATGCTTGCAGAGCAACATAAGCACCAGTGACACCCGTATCTGGGGGCCTGGAAATGGTACAAGCTAACAGAGCTAGACTTGCTGTTGGCCATTTCCTTAACTGTGTCTGCCTTAATGGCTATTAAGACCACTTTTTCCCTTGGGGAAGGAAAATAAAGCAGGAGCTCCAGAAGCTGACTTCCCAAATTTCTCTTGACACCACAGCATGCATAACCCCAGAGAACTGCTGCTGCAGTTTATACCAGACACCTCCTCTCTGGCTACTGGAGGAAAAGGTGAGAAATGTTAAGGTCCTTAAAGAAGGAAACATCAGTAGTTCTTTGGATGGAGCAGCATACAAAAGAACGTGTGTTTTCAAGATGTGCTTCGTTTTAAGGATGACTCCCTGAAAGATAAACAACTTTGCAGATACTTTCGCTGTGCAGTCAGTTGAAGCTTTTCCTTTGGAAGACAGTGGTAGAACTAGGTCCAAATGTCAGCGAGAAGCTCAGCCTCCGTCCTCATCAAATATTAAAAACAATCCCTTCATTTCCTAAGACCTCACTGCTTTTAGATTCATCTGCATCTGTTGTCCCCTTGGCTGCTGTTGCTGAAAAGACTTGGAACAAACTCCTGGAGTAAACCGTTGCGTATCTCAGCTGATGTGAGCAGTGCTGCACCGGTTTGCAGCAGTGTCTCCAGCCACACGAGAATCAGGAAGCTGAGGTTACATAAAGGGATATTTACACTACAGGAATGAATGACAGCGCAGTTTCAGTTTCCTGTGTGAATACATTTCTCGCTTCCCTCACTTGTGGCCTTGCTCACATGCTGCATCCCAAGCACAGCATGCTGTGAGGAAAGATTAAAGATGTTGCAGATCTCATTAATCTGGAGTGTCCCTGAACATGCAGTTACTACAACTCTGTGAGGAGGGCATGAATTTCTGTACTAAACCTGCAGTGTCACAAAACAGCAAAGGGGGGAAAAAATAGCAGGATAGAAGTAGCTTTTTATGAGCAGATGATTAGCTTTAAAGCAACAACTCCCTGGGTAAGTTTTCCGCTGGTGGAAGCTGTCACAGTTCCATCAAGCACAGTTATTTACACCAGTTCATTTGTCCTGCTGTATCTGGAACACAACCTTAGTCCACTTCTTATTGCAGCACTGGTAAACTGGAGACATCACAATCACCAAGTAACTGGAAAATCGGCTCCCAAGATAAATCCTGCTAAATGCAGTGAGATACAAGGAGGAGGCCATGGGTTCACTGATGAACCATGGTGTTATCTAATCTTTAGCCCTTATCTAGATCACAGTGAAATAAATAGGAGTTTTCTGCCACCTCCCATGTTGGCAAGTTCTGTCCTTAGCTTCTCAGCTGGAGCACCCAGCTCTAACACAGACTACTGCAAGCCAGACTAACATCAGACAGCACTCAGGCAGCCTTTTACCTTTGGAAGTAACCAGGTGATGCTGTCAGCTGCAGTACATAGGAGTTTCCTGTTGTGGGAGGTTTTGCAGGACTCACCTCCTAAGCACGGTCACGGGAGGACTGCAAGCACCGGGTTTGTCACTGACTGCTGAAGAGCCAAGATTTCCCTGTGTGTTCCCTGACCAAATGCTACAGAAAGCAATTTTGCTTTCTCTTGTTCTTACATAAATCAGAGCTTTGCAAGATGACAACTTATGATGAACATTTTTGACACCTTTCCCTGAGAAGTGTATGTTAAAATAGCATTCCTAGATGCATTTATTGTAACACTGAACAGTCAGATAGGAAATACTGATTTAAGAAAAGAAAATGAGAACATTACCACCACAAAAGTTCTTTCCTATAGAAAACAGATTGTTTTAAACATCCAGAAGCCCTGAAAGCAAGAAGAGGCTAAAACAAAATCCTGCCATTTCCCACCTGCTCCAATACATTTTGGGAAGATGCACGGCATGTGCCTCTATCTCAGCTGGACACAGCACGAGAACACGGCATGGCAACCAGGGTTGTAAAGAAAAGTAGCACTCCCAACAAATAAAACCATGCAGCTGTGGTTTAATACTTCAGAATAACCCTGACAACCTATAGCTCTTTCCTATGCACTCGGAGTACGATGAGAAGACAGCGGCTAACCAGGGATTCAGGCAGAGTCCAACTTCTGGATGAGCCCTGTGGCCCCAGTTACTCCTTCTCTAGTGTGACACTAATGGGATTGGCTGCTTTAGTAAATTGCTTTGAGATCTGCCCATAGAAAGTAACTTGTAGAAAGCATGCATCGCTATTAATTCTACCTCCAGGGAATAATGGCACTACTTTGGGTCTGGGAAGCTCATATGCAGTTACTTTTTGCTGGCCCGGGCTGGGCCTTGATTCATTTTTTTTCCCTGTTTACTCTATGTATTTACTTTCTGCACTTCATTCAGGATAGATAATGAGAACAGTATAGTCTGCTTCCACTTTTGTTTCTGGAACAGATCAAAGATTTTAATGGACTCAAACTCAGCAGAGCTCTAAATGCTCCTTTCTGTACAGATACAGCCAATTAAATGGCCCTGCTGGCTTCCAGGAGGATTACTTGAGATCTCATTATTTGCAGTGCTCTGAATTCAGCCCTTAGACGAGAGTGGACACATTCTGCCAAAGAAAGGAAAAGAAAAAAATGTGGAAAATAGCAAAGGGGTTTTTTTTTTTGCATCTCCTGTATTTAATGCAGTCAGCCTCAGCAAAGTGCACTGCGCTCCTCCTTGTTAAAGCAGTCCTGTCCTTTTCTTCTCTCCCTGCCTTGGAATTGCTACAGAGGGATAAAGTTCTGCATGGCTTGCTCACTCACACAGTTGTAATAAGTCAGAGCAGGTTGGCTCCCTGCCCAACAAAACACAAACTCCCCTGAAGTCTCCAGCTTTTCCATGGCAACACCACAGTCATCAACACAGCAAACAATCGCTCCAACCCCTTCCACGTCTCCCCTCTTAGCGTGGGGAAGCATAGCACTGCACCCAGCCCATGAACCTGTGCTAATTGTTGGGAATGAAAGGAGACAGTGACGGAGATCGCCTTACTCTCTGCAAGAGCTTTAGGTGAGATCAAAGGGAAGACACTGAAACACTCAATTCTTAGGGTACTTTTGCTTAAAGGAAAAGATTGTTGCTGCATGTACAAGCCATGAAACACCAAAAAGTGTAAGTGGCTTGAGGGGGTGCAAACAGCCCGACAAAGAGGGAGTCCAACACTGAGCAGAGTCCCTTAGCCCAAGAGAACCACTCCAAGGTGTCTGATCCTTGCCGCGATTATCTCTGTGTGCTTCTGCCAGACCAGTGCTTGGCTTTCAGAGGCTAACAGTAGGCTGATGGCTCTGGACACAGGATTGCTCCCCACCTCTGTGCTGTGAGTAGCGCTGCTCCTGATCTTCATGCAGAGGGAGCAGTTACAGCACCGAGTAAAGCATCTGCTACTGCTTTTCACTGGAGTCCTTCACACCTGGCCAAATAAGGGCCAACACCAGGACTGAACGCCACCATCCTCATCTGGTAGCGTTTTACTCTCACTTTGAATAGGTACATAAGACCTCACAAGCTGCGAGGCAATAGAAAATGAGGCCCAGAAGGCCCCAAAATATCTTACTTAAACTAACAGCTAGTGGTTTTCAAGGTGTGGTCTGCAGCCCCATGAGGATCTGAGGACTGCTTCTGAAGGGTCTGCGAAAGCTAAGCAAGAAAAGCAAATCAATTGCCACAAGGCTTAAATTAGCTGTAAATGAACCATCATGCGCATTGGAGAACTTTCAGAGGATCTGCAATTTGCAAAAGATTGACAGGTATGTCCATAGGTTTTATATTCCCCTGCAGGCATGGCAAGAACCTGCGCTGCGCAAGGAAAGCTACCTTGGTTTTGTGTAATTCGAGGGTACATGTGACAGTGTGGATAACAGTATGGGCAGTTCTCTGCTATTAAACCTCACCAGTGTAAACTCAAGAGTGGATATAGTTTTCCTGGCATAATCAATATTACAATTTCTTTGGACTATCATTTTGCTTGCTTAGTTTTAAGGCCCTTATTAAAGTAAAAAAGCTTTGTAGGCTGCAAGTGCCATAGCCCTTGTGGACAAAATAGAATTCTGAAGGCAAACTGACCCCAAAACAGCCATTTCCAATTCAAATCCTAGTGCAAAAGAATGTCCTTCAGGCTTTACAAAATTATTTAGGTATTCTTATAACATTTGAAAAAGTAATTTTTCTGGACTAAGTTCAAAATGGAAATAATATACCGAGTATTCAGGCTTAAATGAAAGCTTAGGAAGCACTGTGCTTTCAGCTTGCCTGGCCTTGGAGTAAGCCTGCCTGCAGGTATGAATCTCTGTTGCTGGAGCAGTGACCTGAGGGTGTCAGTCTCCAAAGCAAAATGCCACTGCTGTTGGTCTTTCTTTACTGGCACATGTTACTGAGGCACTCCAGCCATGGTCCCTCCTACAGAGGGTCTGCAGTTTGCCTTGGTCCAGTACAGCTTGTTGGAGAATGTATCCATCCTTTCGGGTGAATGGTGCAAACAAGAACCGTGGGCAGGATTTTGGTGCACTAACAGCACTTGAGTTACACAGGTCTCAGTCCAAGTTAGCGCAGAACTATAGACACAATACAACAATAGACACATATAGCTCTGGTAGGATTTGCAGCAACACAAAGCTGGATACTCTAACACTGAATTTCACTCTCATTGACATCAACAGTGCTTTGAATCATGCACGCAGTGCAATGAGGTCCTGATGATACGTTTGCTGCCATTTTCAGATTGCTTCACCCTTGCCACTGACCCTGCCTGCTGCGTTACATCTGCGGATGTTCAATGCCATTTTAAGACTGCTTCACCCCAGCTGCTGGGTTACATCTGCACAGTACAGGTGCCAAAATATAACCCGCTGGTCAGCGTGTGTTATGCATTCATTTCTGTGGCTCGTCCATAGAGGAAATGAGCCTCTCAGCTACTACCCTAAAAAAGCTGGTTCTTCAGCCCACACTATGATGGCTTGTAAATTTAATTCTAGAGGTCTCTGACCTCTAGAATTTGGTGGTGGTGAAAACAGTGGTTAGCATACAAGTCTGTGTGTTAACATGAGCAAGCACACAAAGAAAGAGGTTACCCTATGATTATGTACTGATGAACTGAACAAAGCCAGTCAATCCAAGCCGAGTTCTGCTATGAAAATGTGTTTTGATTTCATTTTTCCTTGTATTAGGAACATAACATTTTACTTTAGATTTGGGCCAGATCCTTTTTATTTCACTGGCAACATGAGCACTGACTGTCTTCTCTGTGAACAGGGTCACTAGCACAACCTCAGTGACACAACATAACAACTCCCTCCTGGGACTCCAGGGACTGTGTGATGCACTACCACAACAGCCTCAGGACCTACAAAACCTACAGACCCAGAAAAGCAGTCTGGAGCTTTGTGTTAAGTCTGCCTCAGCTAGCTGCTGGTGGTTCCCTTCAGTAGGCTGGGGAGCCTAAGGATGGACATGACATTCCCCCTCTCACTACCTCATGCACCACTGCTGATGGCTGCAGACGTGCATTGAGGTGTGAGCCCCAAGGGGATGCCTCAGCCAGAGGAGATGAGATTGCAGGACCACAAGAACAAAGATCAAATGACTTATTAACCAGAGATGAAATTTCATCTTCGCATGCTGTCAGTACAGATTCTCTTCTTTCTCTCACTGGTGTTAATCAGAAGAAAATATCGAAATTGGGTTTAAAACTGAAGGGTCCTGCCCTAGCCAAGGGTCTACATGTTCATCTTCTGCTTTGTACCCAGCCACTTCAGTGCGCTTCTGCTCGCAAAGCCACTTCCTGTCAGTAAATCAGACAGTTTCACTCTGCAGCACCAGGCACTCATTCTTTTCATAGGCTGATGGGGTGAAAGCTCTCAACCATTTTCTTCATGTTCCTGTGCAAGCCAAGGAATCACTTAGCCTATGCTGGGAAAACAAAATGTTAAGTCCTTCATACCACCGTCCTACTTTAGGGTGTACCCTGCCCACATCACATCAAAGGTGTCCTTTGTCATTAGCCACAGCAGCCCCAGGGTACCTCTTGCTCTGGTTTTCATGTCTGCACCCACCACCACATCAGAATGCTGCTATTCACTGCTGGCCCACAGCTCTTACACACACCAGTGGGCAGCATCACTGGAGTGAGCTGCTACTGTTTAAATAAGAACCAAATGCTTCTGCTTAATTTTGTTCTCTTTTTCAGGTCAGTTTTCATGAACAAGCAGACCTTCTGTCTGCTGTGAGCAGGGAAGGCTCTGACTGTGTCTGCTGCTGTGCGCAGGGAAGGCACTGACTGCGTCTGCTGCTCAGCAGCTCATCCTGGCTACTGCAGAAAGACTTGGCACCACCCCATCCCCAACCTGGCTAAGAGGTTCATGTGAGGCCACTCTTTATTTCTGATGCTCTGTCCTAGCAGTACAGTCCCTGTTTGAAAGCCTGAGAGCCTTAGTGGGCCCTTATAAGCACCTCTGTGCTGAACTGCCCTGCTTGGTCTGGGAATCACTTGTTGTGCAAAGTGTGTGTCTGTCTTAGCATTTGCTCTCTTGCGATTCTACTAGAGGGTAACCAGACAGTCCTTTGCTTCAGCAACTGCTGTGTAAGAGGAATTGCTGGAAGTGTTTTTGTGATGAAAGAGCAGACAAACAAATGAAAAGGGGAGGCAACGAGAAGGAGGGTTGATTGATTAGCTGGAGCATCGTAACCATGGGCTACTGAGGAGTGCCATAAGTAAAACTAACTGGAAATAAACACTGACAGTAGCTGCTGCTCATTCCTGTCAGGCAAACCAAATGAAATCCAAGCGTGCAGAAACTACAGGACCTGTTCAGAAAACATCTCATTAATAATGTTCCTGGGCAAACAATCAGAGGTATTACTGACATCTATGACCTTGCATTTGAATTTTGCAGGGAAAAAAACTCTAAGACACAGGAAACCATTAAACAACCCATTTCTGGGCTATAGGATCTCCCGGTCTCCCAGTCTCCCCCATCAAACAGGCTGTGCAACCATGTCCTCACTACCACAAAGTCAGTGAGATAGAGGAAGGACAAGAAAATCTGCTGTTTGCAATGCTCAGTGTCCTGCTTGTACAGCTCTTTTAACCTTTGTTCAACAGTGCATCTCATTTCTGCTTCTCTGCCTTGAGCTTTTACCAAGGCTCCAGCCTCCTTCCTGTCATTCCTTGATAACAAGGTAATAAACACAGTAAAGATACTGATAGATTAGATAAGAGGGGGTTACAAGAGACACTGACCAGCACAGTTGTTCATGCAGGACTTAAATGTGTCTTGCTATAGGCAGCTTTGTTTTGCTTCCAAGTGCATTGCTCCTGTGATCTTGTACCCTTACAGCCTTTTTCAGAAGCAAAGTCCTAACAGGCAGATACTGTCTCTTGTGAGAGGCAATGGCTCTGGACTCCCGTGCAAAGCACTTGCAGGAAGCTGGTGCCCACAGAAGCTTCCAAGTGAGCATACAGAGTTTTGTGAGGCATTAAAAGGTGATGGCTAAAGAGGGATTAAGTGTTGAGGGAGAAAGTTTGATCTGAGGAGACCAAGCGTATCAAGAGAAGGAAGGGCACAAGTTCTAGACATGTGAAAGTTTTGTAATTGGGCTGATGAAACAGCAGATCTGACTACTTGGTGCCTATTGCACTGCTGCTATGGAGTTGGTCAAATCGGATCAGTAGGGGTTTTTTCCTTGAAAAATGCAAAAAAAAAGAACTTAGCAGGAGCCAAGATCTTTTTCTCCTCCTTGAAAGGATGATTATTCTGCTCTGCAACAATTCACTCTCCTATTCCCAGGGTAATTTTCAAGCTTCCTTTGCTAACATGTTATAGGATTGTACAGAGAAAGACACTCAGGTACTGACAGCAAAATTTCACTCTCCTCCTTTGCCCTTCAGCTCCTGCCCTCAGCTCCTGGCACTGGCTTCCTTACCACATGTGCAGGGAAGTCCAGCACCCAGCAAGGACCAAGCACGGGTGAGAAACAGGGAGCCTGAGAGAGGGGAGTTTCAGCATTAACACTGGATTTCCTGGCTGGGACCTGCCTGTGTGTGGTACGCCTCAAGTCCTTTATGGGTAAATCCCTTCCTAGTAAATTATTGCCTTCATTTCTTAAATATATATTTTCAGTAATATATTTAAAGAACAAAAAGCCAAAGCAGAGGGAAAGTAGAAACAGTGACAGATGAGAAGAAGGCAACGATAAAATAACAATTCAGCCTTCTCTAAAGGAGCAACACTTAGGTCATTGGCAAGAAAAGAAACTGGACAGCGTCTTGCTAGCACAATTTGAGATTTTTCCTAGACCACACATACAAGCAAGGAAGGAAATGGGCCTTTTACATTTGTTCTCTAGTATTTCTAACTTTTAAAGAAACAACAAGGCCTGTCTTTATACGAAGCATTTAAAAATAGTGTTTTCACTGTACAGCAAACCAAAATGCCATGTTAGTAGGACAAGCATCATCTCAGAAAGTAAATAGGTGACTACTTCTTATGTAAATACAAAGAATACTTTGACCTCTAGCACCAGTGGATGACTCATTGACAGATGCACTGATGTCTCATGTTGAGGGTTTTTTTTGTGAACAACGGCTCAAGTCTATATTCTTGACTCAAGCAAAATCTCCTAGGGATACATTTCCCAAAGCACTCCAGAGATTTTAGGCTGAGGTCCAAAAACACAATTAGGTGTCCAGTTCCCATTGGTTTCAGTTCAATACAGAGAAGATAGATGCCTAGATATTATAAGTCAAAAAGACTTGGACTCCTAGCTGTTCCCAGATTGACCATTGGGATGCAGGAGAGGAATCCAAGGGTCCAACTCACCATCAAGCACAGTCATAAAAATACTGCTAAATTGATAAGAACATTTCCTTTCTAAGGCTTAATTGCTCTTCATTTAATTGTAATTGATTTAAATGATCTGCACATGAGCAACACAATCACATTACAGACCATTACAGCGGCATGTAGACAGCAGCACTACCAAAACATATTTAGAGTTGAGAGACACTCAGATTCCAAAGCATGAGTCAAAATGTAAGAGATGACCAGGAGAGCCTCCACATTTTCTGCTCTGCTCACACCACCCTTCCCTATTTAAGAGTCATTACAAAATAATGGATGTACTACTATTCTTAATCCTTTTGCATGCTCCGAAAGAGGCCAGTAAGGGTGGCTTCTCCAGTACAGAGTCCCATTTCAAGGAAGTAGCACTCAAACTGAAAAGCATTTAATCATATATTTAGCTTCAAACAAGTACTTTCCTGAACTGGAGCCTTAGCATGCACAACTGCATGCCCAGTTTGCGAGCATCCATGGCCTGTGGCAAGACACCAGAGAACCTACAAATGCATGCTAACTCATAGAAGTTCCTGCTCTAAGTTTCTTGTGACAATGATGCAAGGCCTTTCAGCTGAGCTTTTATAAAACTAATGAAAGGAGAAGAGAATGCACTCATGGTCATTAGATCTCCAGCTGAAGCACAGAGGGAAAGACAGCTAGAGAAGCCGTGTGAGGGGAGATGAGGAGAACATGTGGAAGCCATGTGTTCAGCATCTCTGTGTTAGCCTGGCCCTATGGCCCTTCCAAGCTAGAAAAACAACATTAAGAAGCAGTGTCAGGAGCATGAAAGGAGAGAAGGGAGGGCAACAGACTAGGTGACAGAGGGGTGACTGTGGAGGAGGAATAGCTGATGGCTTTGGGAAGTGGAGGAGGGGGGCAGCAGAGAAGGACTTTATCAGGGGAAGGAGATGAGTGTGACTTTTATGACCAAAAGAAGCTGTGGTGAAGAGTCCTTCTGACCTGTGACAAAAAGCCTGCTTTGAAGACAGCCTGAGAGACCCGAGCACAGACAGTACATCCTGGGAGAGGGCTCTGAGAACCACATAAGGGACCATTTCAGTAAACAGCCCTTTCGACACACTGGTCATCCAAATGCAGTTACCCTTCAGGGGCTTGACAGAATGAACACACATCTAGTACACTAGCAAGGGGGTTATTGACCTCACCAACCATCCTGGCTCTGTCAGGCCCCTCAGATGTATTGTGTGTGGTACAAATGTATGTCAAAAGCCTTACATATTTGGTACATATAGAACGTTTTAGAAGTTCACACTGTTTACTCAAGGACTGGATTAACTTCTGCAGAGCTTACACCTTAAGTACATGGACTAAAGGGCCTTATGAAAAGTAATTACTGTGTACTGGCAAGTGACACTTTTAAAAGCCTGAATACCTCATCTTTGAATGCTGGGGTTTTGTTTTGGGTTTTAAGTACCAAAACAGGATGGTATTATACAACTACTGGATACCAATTTTTCCCCCATTTTTTGTTTCCAGTTCAAAGCTGGTTTTCCTCACAATTCCCAAAGAGCTAAAAAGGTGTGTGTTAAATTTGCAGCATAAACTGCTGCTGGGAATTACCCTGGTCATGATGCCTTCGCATAGATGAATAGCAAGGTCTGTATGGCCACTGACCAAGGCAATGAGAGGGGAGAGGACTGCGGTGCTCCCAGCCCTGCTCACACAGGAGCCTCACAGACTCCATTGCAGGCATGCCTACAGCTTTCTTAGCTGCTGAGTGTGACACTGATGACATCCTAAGAGCTCCAACACAGAGGATAGTCACGCATAGCCTGAGGATGTCCTTCAGCTGCACCTGGGGCTGTGCTCCATCATCACAGATAGCAGATTGTGCCTTCAGGTTGCCTCAGGGAACCCCTCGAAGGACAGTCTAGACTTACCCAAAAGGGTGGCTCAGAATAACTCATCCTGTAATCAACCATTATCTCTGTTCTGTAAACTCATGACCTTGAGGGAAAGCAAGAGGATTTTGTGGTAAAAGGAAAGAAAAAGCAGGGAAGCATGGGGATGGGGTCAGGGTGTGTCTGCAGATGCTGGCCATCAAATCTCAATTCAATCGAGGTGACTGAGTTCCAGCTCCTGAAAAAGAGAGCTTTTGACGACATTGACATAGCCTGAACTACAGTGGTCCAAGTGGCAGTGCTGTAATTATAAGGATTATATTTAATACTGCACTTGGAAATGAATGTCTGAAACACTGGGGCTCTCTCTCCTTAAAAGCTGGCCAACATATGTCCTAGGAACCATCACGGCGATACACGAAGTTGTTAGGAAAAAAGAAACATCGGAACTCAAATCATTATGAAAGGGGATCATGTGGCTGGCAGCTCAGGTCTGCTGGGAGTTGAGCAGCGAGGAGGAAAAATGAGTGTGAAAGGAAGGGCAATCGGATTTGCAGGAAAAATGGAAAGTAGCTTTTAAAAGTACAGAATTAACTGGTTTAAGGAAATCAGTCACTTGGTAATTAATACTCTACTTACTTTTGAATTTGATTCCTTTTTGTAGCATGTCATGGACTTGAGCCAGGCTGAGGCCTGCTTGTTGAACAAAGACCAAAGCCTGCAAATAGTTCTAGACTTGCTTAATTCTACACATCTTGATTTCAGTGCAATTACCCATGTGTGCACAATTAAGCACATGCATAACTGTTTCCGGGAACTGGGCCATAGAGCTCCATGTTGAAGACCAAGTGTATCTAGCTTGGAAGGATGATGAACCAAAAGCTTTTAGAGAAGCAGAGAGAATGCATTTCTTTGGAAAACAAAATAATTAGCTATAAACTAGCACAATGGCCAGGAATAGAGAGCTTGGTCCTGCATTAGGCTGATAAATCCACAGTGCCATGTGCACAGTAATTCCTATAGGCAGTTTCAGGAGGGGCCAAGCTGATCAGAATAAAGACTCAGAAGTCAGATATTGAGCTACCACAGCAGTAAGGAAAAGGGGGGGTAAAGGGAAAGAAGGGAAAAGAAGGGAAGGAAAGGGAAGGAAGGAGAGGGGAAGAAGGGGAAAAGAAAAAGGGAAGGTAAAAAGGAAGAAGGGAAAGGGAAAGAAAGGAAAGGGTAAGATATTGGAGTGTCTTGAGATGGTTTCTAAAGCAACAGAACCCTAAATAAATGGTCTGATTTTCCAAAGTGAAAAACATAAACTGAACAGCCCATGCAGCATTTTCGCCAACTGTCACTGGGGTGGCATTTCAGAAATCTGGTGGAATGACTCATCCCAAAACAACAACTGCTGCCAACAAGGTCTTTCCTCCAGGTCTGGTTATTTGAACGAGAGAGCTGTGAAAACAAAATAAACAGAAACATCAGAGACAACTCCTTGTCTTGGGGTTCAATTCTGAAGCTTCCCATGAAGCCATCCACTGTCCAAGGTGCCTCCCTAACCCACTGAATGGGGATCCAGGTGATCCTCTGGGCCAAGGAAGGCATCGGCCCTGCTGGAGTGAAACCCTCGTTAATTTAAATAAGTTCCTGCCTCAGCCTCTCACACCATGCATATGTGCAGGATGCATCCTCCTGAGCCCTTCTGCCCTCCCCGTTAGGGATCTCACACTGTGACAAACCTTACCAGGGGAAGCATGACCCTGCCAGCAGGTAGTACAGTTCTCAAGTGGTTTGAGACAGACCCTTAAATTCACTGGGAGAGGACCTGACCCAAGGAGTGCACTGTCATGCAGTAACTAGACACAGCCCTGCCAGCACCAATAAGGATCTTTCTTTGGCTAGTACAAAATACAACAGTTTCAAAGACGCATTCTGAAGCAGTGTTGTTTTCCTGAATAATTCATGTCCCCGAATCCTCTGAAAATGAGCAGCATACACACTTCAGCACTGCTACAGCTACTCAGTGGAGACAGCGCACGTTATGTTCAGCGAGCTCATTGCTTAAACACTGTTGCCATGACTATAAGAAAGTGATTATACTATTGTTTACAAGAGCCTCTCATAAGTCATTACCACGGTAGCCAGAGTTTTGCCTCAAGTCACAGTTTTGGGCAATTAAAAAAGGAATCTCACAGGTGTAATTAACTTTGTGGTCAAGATAATTCCACTGAAATCCTTTGAAAACTGAATCCTTGGCATAGTGAGGAATGAAAATAAGTAAGAATCAAAAGTGTCTCAGGGCTTTTGACTCCGTTTTTCTGATTGTTTCAGTGGTAAATTCCACAGAGAAGAAAAGCCCTGCTAACTAAATAACTGTTGTAACTCATTTTCAAGGAAGAAATAATTTATAGGGCAAGCACCAATGTAGGAGCTCAACTGTGATGAGTAAGTGTAAAAACAAACCACTTGGTACACAAAGTAAGGGAAAAAGACTAAAAATCTGACTTAGAAGAGACATTTGGGATTATGAAATACAGCTTTTCAGTGTCATGGGATGAAATCAATACCTAAAGCACTTAGTTCTGAATCCTTGAGTGCGTATGTCCAGTACATGACCCCTTTATCTCAATAGTCTGCTGATGATCAATAGTTTCCAAAACTAAGAAGTAACTCTGTAGCTGTCGGAAAGTCATCCTCACATTTCCTATGGACAGTAACAGGCCACAGAACACAAAGCAAAGAGATGATTAATAGAGTGCTGGACTAGGAGTCAGGAAATCTGGGCTCTGTTCCCAGCTCTGCCACTGACCTGCTGTTTGACCTTGGGCAAGACACTTGACCTTTCTATGCTTCTGTTCCTCCTTCCATTCTTTGTCTATCTTGTCTCTTGAGGCCCTAAGGTATGTGGGGAAGGGCACAGTCCTCACTGGGTGTTTGTGTAACACCTACTCTAGGGAGGTGCCTGCAGAGCTCTGTAATAAAGCCAGGGTATCACAGGGATGACTCTTGCACAATAGCATGTTTTGCCTCAAAATAGAATAGCCAGGATGAACCTTCCTGGGATTTCATCTGTTAGCCCAGGAACTCAGCAGGTCTTTCAGCCAGCTGCAGGCTCAGGCAGCAGGTAAATGGGTTTGCAAGACCAGCTTCCTCACTGCCTCAGAAGTACCTTCACACCCGTTTTTAATCAGTGCTAATATCTCTGCATCTTGATTTGTCTGGGTACAAAACAAAACAAACTCAGAACAATTGTAACTGAGTGACACAGATAAGAATAGCTACAGGAGCCATTTCTGAACACAGTTCCTTCAGGGAACTGCCAACACCTGTATGTGAGGCCATGGCCATGAGGTATTTTCAAATTAATCTCCAAATGAATTGCAATCTTTCAGTGACTGTGTTGGAATTCCATGTAAGGTATTCCACCAAGTGTTTTTGAGTCTTTCTCCTACCTTCAGCCATAAACATGAACCTTCCTCCATTGCTACCAGATGGGAGGCAACACATGCAGGACAAGGTGGCTCCCACCTGCTAGTGCTGTGGTGCAGCTGCAGCCTCGATGGAGAGCAGATGACTTCTTAAGTGTATGCTTTCAGTTCCAGTCCCACTTTGCTCCCAGTTTGCTGGAGCATCAAGAACATGAAGTGTTTGGACACAGCCAACTTAACTGAGAGGCTAATTTGAGTACAAACTGATGCAGAATCAACAGCAAGTAAAGCAAGAAAATATGAATTACACATTTGTGATTACAATGAAAAGTTGGGAAAATGCTTTTCTCTCCTAAAAGGAAGGGGCACTGCAATATCTTGCACTTTTACTGTGAATCTTGGCAACGTGGTGCCATAAAAACCCAGCTCTGGGAGTAATTTGATTATATGAAAGACTCATTTGGGTTTGTACTTCCAGTACTCATGCCTGTGGGTCAAAGGCTAAAAAGGTGATTTGAGTGCATCTCTAAGGTCCAAGACACAGAAGTCAAATAAGAAGAATCCATCAACTTGTAAATATTGCCTGTGGCTTTGCCAAAGCAAACCTTCAAATCTCCTGTATTAGGCTCCATCAATAATGAATTTGGCTTCTAAGCCATCAAACCATCAGATCCCAATGCATTTTACAAAGGTGATAAATAGTAGAGGAAACTTAGGTTTATGGAAGTGAAACAACAGGAGTCATCTGTTGAACAGATCTTTGAGTCAGAGTAGAAACACTGAGGGTGTAGGACGCTCACCTAAGAACTGTTGCTTGAGAGCTGAAGGTATTTTGTATTATGTATTGGTGTTGGCACTTTAGTACAATTATGGTTCAATTACCTGCATCTAATAATACTTTGGAAGAACTTGACAAGGCATGAAAAATTCACAATTTGGCTCTCAAGTGGCTATAGGAAGCTTTTCATGGGAAATCTGGGCCATAAATAGTTTATGCTTTCATCTAAAAAAAATAAATAAATCTGTCTCTTAATACTGTTAAGTTGGCACCAACTCCTTTTTTGCAGCCAAGACCACTGCCTCTTTTACTGCTCAAAGCTGTTCCAAACTGTAGCAGCGTGATATGAGTAAGGTTTACAGCCACTGATTCAGATTTGTGGAAAACACAGCCCTGCCGTGAATCCCATTGGCTTCATTCTACTGCTGCCGGGATTACTATCCCTGGGAACACTCATATGCAGACACCACGAAGAGGCCAAAGACAAAAGACCTTGTTCTTCTCTTCAAGCAGCCAGGTGGCTGAAGTTTTTCTGCACACCATGTAACTGATTTTGTGCCCTCTAAAGTGTTGCATAGTGGTTTCTTTTATCACCTTCCTGTGCTGGTGTTAGGTCACTGTCATGCAGAACTTGGCCCTTAGCAGAGACCAGGGTCCCATGTGCTGGGCAGTGATATGGTGCCGCCTGAAGAGCTCAAGTCTAGAAGGGAAACAGTGGCACAACAGGAGACATGCACAAGGTCACAGAGAAGCTTGATGGCAGGGCTGGCACCTCTATGCCAGTGCTTTGTTAGCAGGAGCAGCTTGCCAGCCTCCAGCTCCTCCTACACCACATAGGTGCAATATAAATGGATATTGGAAATGGATAATGGCCTTCCCAAAGTTGCCAAAGGGACCAGGATAGAGCCCTTCTTCTCCAGTAATGACCCATAGGTGAAGTTTAAGTTTTATGAGCCAACAGATTTGATAAGAAAGGAAGACTACAATTAGCCTCTGAAGATGGCATCTTGGTAGACAGGACCGTTGACAGCAGTTAGGAAGAGGCATGTTATGCCTTTCTTAATCTGCTGACTAACCTAGCTGCTGGGGTTTTTGGTCACTGCGAGTTAACCAAACCTCACGTACACCTTCTGTAGGCATTGTTCTACAGGACCATCCGCATGGTGGAGAATGGCATTAAGCCAGTTATGTCTTCGATGGCAAACCCCCTCAGCTGAAGTCAGGGGAGCTGGCAAAGAGA